>CAUYRT010083305.1:0-72565 GCA_963574885.1 Lepilemur ruficaudatus
GCCCGACACCCGATAAATGTTGTTCCTGTGTGTCCACTTATGTGTTGATCAGCTAATACCAATTGGCTGGTGAGTACATGTGGTGCCTGTCCATCCATTCTGAACTATTTTTTTTCTAAAAGCAGAGCTTATACTTTCTCACTTGGGCTGTACTGATTTCTGACTCTGTTTATTGTCCTGAAAGCAATGAAAGGGGATAGGACAAAAATACTGACAAAAATAAGCATCATCTCGTAAGGCACTTGCTTTCAGGTGAGATCATTACATGGTGTCCAGGCAAGGTGGGCTGTTCTCTGGCAAATGGAGAAGGGACTAAAGGACTTGACGGCTTAAAATTCTGAGGTTCACCCACACAGCTATCCCCATTTCATGTCTCAATTAGGGTGCTGACTTTCACATAACAGGCTTGTCCACACTGCACATATAAAAGTACACTTGCAGGAATGGCAGTTTATAATTCAATCCTGGGCCTGAATTTTAACACTATCTACCTTGAAACATTAGAAGCCAATAGTCTCCTTTAAAGACACTAAAGAGAATGTGCAATTACATGCCCTGGGGCTATGCTTTCCTTTTGCAAGGAGTCCAGTGCAGTCAAAAACAGGCACACTATTCCTAAATACATATAATTATAATTGCCCTCATACTGATGAAATACCACAATTACTAGATCTCTCAACAATTTGCTTCTCAAATGCACCTATCTCAATCAACCACAGGTGAAAACCTAAGTATTTGTGATGCCATTGCATATCAGGGGTTATTAACAATCCAGCATTGCAGTCCTTATTGATTTCTGGCATATGGGCAATCAAACTTCAAATTTTATCACGGGTCTGCTTTCTAGAACCATTTTTTAAACCAACAGTTTTAGCCCAAGTTTTTCAGAAAACGAAGTCTGCACCAAAGAGTATGTGCTAATACTTTATTATTATTATTTTTAGTTCAGGGCCATGAAAATAATGAAAGATGAAGTTGAGGCACAAGGATGGGAAACAATAAAAGGCAATGTGTTACCACCTGGACACTAGGTCACAATGAACCGTGAGGAGATTGAGTCAGGTACTCAGCAGGATCACCTGCTCAGCCATGCAGGACACCTCCATGCAGGGTCTTCTTTGGAACATTCATTAAGGGAGGGAAAGAGAATTTATCTGATGGCTTCCCCCAATCTTCCAGTCTTAAAAAAATTATCCAGACACTTGCTTCTGAGCTTTCTTAGCCTTTTCTGCAGGTACTTGGAAAACTCTGCAGTGTGTCCCTCATCAGTCTGGAAGTGGCAACAGGAGCTGAACACTGTCACTGTTTGTCCTCAGGCAGTGGAACCAAATGGTCTCACAGGGAATCGCTTGGCCGTAAGAGTGGCTTAGGTGGAGCAACACAACCTATAAACTAGGAGACAGAGGAAGCCAAAAGAATCTGAGACGGTGCATAAGATATATCACATAAAGAAGCTGGGTGTTTTAATTTATTCAACAGACACATCGCACTCCTAGGCATTGTGCAGTATCCTGGGAATACAAAAATATTTTCGGTCATCAAGAAACATTGTCTAATAAAGATAACAAAAATAAACACTTCATAAAAATATTAACTACTGTAATATGGGCTTTAAAAAATGCTGTAGCCTCCCAGAGGTAAAAGAAAGTCCAGTCATGTCTGGAAATTTTGGGATTTCCCAGAGGAAGTGATCATGAACTGCATTCAATTTTGTAAAAACCAAAATCTTTAGTTTGAAAGGGAGCTCGAGTTCATCTGGCCAGCCCTTTACTTCAATCACCTAATTAAGCCTCTGTTATCCTGACACACAGAGAAGTTAGCGCCATCCCGAGGCCCATCCACCTCACCCTGTATTGTACAGTCTGGTATTATCAACCATTTATGCTTCGCAGATCAAAGGTATTGTGTATCTCTGAGACTTTGTAAACAAAATTCCCTGCCTGGAATGCCCTTGCATCTCAGTCAGGACAGGCTGGCATAGCTGCAGTAGCAAGTCTGGAATTTCATGGCTTTAAACAACAAAGATTTTTGTTTCTGCTCATTGCAGTCATTCAAGAACCCAGACTGACGGGGGCTTCGTTACAACATACGCTTCCACAGTGTCTGCAGCAGTGGGAAGGGAATGCGGTAATTCACATACTGGTGTTTAAAGCTTCTACCTAGAAGTGTCTTGTGTCACTTTCACTCACATTTCACTGGCTCAAGCATGTCATGTGGCCACAGCTAAATGGAAGAGGACAGGGACATGCTATTCTATATTAGGCACCTGGAAGAGGGTAGAATCAGAAGTAGTCAATGATGAGCATTAAGACCAGCACCTTTCTAAAACTTCTTCACCTGCCTAATTGCTACTCAAGCTTTTAGATTCAGCTCAGATGTGATCTATTTGGCTCCTCCTTGCTTTATGCCTCCCGCCTCCAGGCTGGGTGAAGAGGCCCCATCTGTGCTTCAGACGTCATGCACTTACCTCCATCCCTGCACAGACATTATCTCTGTACTTGTCTGCCTCCCACGTAGTACTGAGTGCTCCCCAAGGACAGCGATCATCTCTAACTGCCGTGTGCTCAGCACCCAGCACAGCACCCGCTGTGTCATAGACGCTCAAATGAGTGTTTGTTGAACTGAGCAAAACGGACACGACAGGACTGAAAAGAAAACTTCCTTTTTATAAGAATCCATTGTGCCGGAGCTAACTGAAGCATCGTGCAGTGTTTTAAGCATTTTTCAATGCCAGTCTCTCCTCTCCTGCTGTTTATCAACTGAAAGTGACATATTCAGGTGATAAAAAGAGCTCCCCTTGGGCAGAACCTAAATATAAACATTCTAGAAAACTTTTGCCTTCATTTGTTTCACTAGGCAAGTGAAACCTTGCACAAATCCTCAAGTTTTTGGTTTGTTTTTTTCTTTGCCCCCAAACAGCGATGATCTGGCAAGGAAGTAGGGCCTAGATCGGGAAAGGAACTCATTTCCCTCACTCTTTGTGGAGACGTAAATCAGGTCATAAGCAAAAGTCATTTGGAAATCTGATTTCTCTATGGGCTCATCTATTCTGCTGTGCTATGTGGGTGAGTCCCAGGAGCACCAGTCCTGCCTTTTCTATGCCATTAAGACAGAAGAGGAAATTGTACTTACAGATTTCCCCAAACCCAGATTGATTTGACTGTGGTCAGGAAAACTTAGGCCAAGTTCATTGAGAAACTGAACTCAGAGCCAAGGACAGCTCCGTGGCAGTATTTGTCTAGGAGTAAAGAGAGGTGACATCCTGCCACATTTCTGTGCAGTGTCTACGAGGACAGCAAAGAGAATTTCCTAGAGCCTTGCTACTCAAGGTGTGGCTCATAGACTAGCAGCATTTATATCACCTGGGACCTTGTTAGGAATTCATAAACTTGGCCTCCGCCCTAAAATTGCGGAATCAGAACTGGCATTTAGCAAAATTTGAGAAGCACTGAGCTGGGCTCTGGACACATTTTATGGAGGAATCCAGAAAGTGTAAGTACAGCTTTACCCACCACCATCCCCATCTATCACTTTGGGAGTGGTGAACACTCCTCGAGCCAGGAAGCACAGCACCACCTTATTCATTGTTTGGGACGCAACAGGTGATGGAAGGTGAAGGGAAATCAGGGTGTGTTCAAGGATCTCAGGGCCAGGTCCGCCTGGGGTCAGCTCTCTTTATGAGTGGTGGTCAGCCCGCTTGAAAAGATGGAGGGCCAGTTTACTGTGGGGTGATACAAGAGACCCAGAGATGCTGTGGAAACCATCTCCAAAGGCCCAGCCTCCTGTGCCCTGAGCCACAGCTCGTGCACAGCCTTTGCCTCAGGTGGGAGTGGTGAGAGGTAGGGGACAGCAGGATTTGTGGGCTGGTTGAAGCTTCCCAAATTGCAATTCTCCTCTCCACAAACACATGGACTCTTCTGCCCTGGTCTTTCTTCTCCTCTGACTATTGTTTTCTTCCCTGTGCTGTCTTGTTTTTATGCTCCCTCCCTTTCTCCCTGCTGACCTTCTGCCTCGCCAGCCTTCACATCAATTAGGTTTACTGGTACCTTGACTATCCTGTGATATGATCTTGTCTCATCCATCATTTTACCCTTTCTTGGTAAGCTATTTTAGTTCACATCATTCCATCTACCCCGAGATAAAGGCATTTCTCTAGTGACTTCTGCTGTCTTTTCATTATATTCTTTGTATTGTTATGCGATGACATGGAATATTTAGTGTGTTTTTTTATGAAGCGACTAATACTAACATACTACATGTAGTTACTTGAAAGAAACTCAGCACGCAAGGCTAGGCATGGGTAAAATTCTTTATCATGGTCTCCACTCTCTCCTGTACCATCAGCCTCTCCATCTCCAATGGCATCTGGCCCCCAGCCTACAGCCTGTTGAAATCTCCTCCATCTTAAATCTTTTCTCAATCCTGTTCTCCCTTAAACATACCACCCTATCTCCTTCTTCCTTTGGTATCCTTAACCACCTTCTCTGCCTGCATTTTTCTCTTTTGCACTGCCACCTAAGTGAACTTTCTGAAAGATAAGCTGTTACTGCACTCACCTGCTTGAAATCGAGCAATGGTGTTCTTCCATTAACCCCAGATGTCCAGATAGACATTGCCCTTTGCAGTTGAGTCCCAGCCCCACTTCACAACCTTATTTCAGATCATTAATTACCTGCTCAAATCATACACGCAACTCCATGGTGCTTCCTGTGTTTTCTAAACACATTATGGTTTTCTTTCCCCCTACCTGTGTCCATGTTAATTTTTCTGTGTAGATGACTTTTCCCTACTAGTACCTGGTGATGCCCCACTTAACCTATCAAGACCCAGCCCAGCTAGGCTGCCTTCCTTGTGTCAGGAACCTAAAGCCTTGCCTGACCTCCTCTTTGTCTCTAAGCATCTTGACTGTGCCTCTGTCTCATTAATTTCCGTGTGAATATTTATACTTTTGCAGTGTGAGCTTCTTGAACTCTTGGATTTTTAATCTATTTGTCTTTATATGCTAGCTTGTAATATAATGCTGGATACAAAAAGATACACAAATGTTTCTTGAATTAAATTTCATATGGGCTCCAGTTTATTTGACACTGTGGTTTTAGATTCATGAGTCATTATCAATTGAATTGGGAAAGAGTCATTTACAGAGATACAAAGCCAGAAAACATGCCATCGCTGCTGGGAGGTGTGCAGTTCTGGACGGGCGCCAGCCTCCCAGAAGAAAATGGGTCATAGAGAATCACCTGGCCTCTTAGCCCTGAACTTCCTCTCCCCATCTGCTTTTGATTTCATCTGCTGACAAAGCAACTTCTCTAGCCTCCTCTGCTGCCGGAGATAGCTCTGGATGGTTTGGCTGCTGTGAAGGAAGAAATGCTGGGCCTGGCCCCTGCTGGCCAGATATCCACTGGAAATGAGGCCAGAGGCTAGAGTGGTCAGCAGTCAGGCCTCGGTGTTTGTGGGATTTGAATAAAGGGAGAGGAAGCTAGAAAACTGTGGATGGTTTTCACGTAAAACTTCACATTTGCCCTATGCAGCAAAGGGAACAGATGCAGGCTCTGTTGAGAGCACCTTACAAAACCCCACTTTGGTCTTCTCAGCCTCTATATTGCTAACTCAGCTCGTCTCCAAACTTCAGATATGCAATTCCTTAATTGCACTGAGTTGAGCTGCCCAGAGCCATGCTGTGAGCAGGAGAATGGAGACTCTGAGGGCTCTCAATCTGCCTTTACCTCCGCTGGGGGCAAGCAGGTTCCTCGGCTGCTCAAGAGCTTAGCATGTTTTCTTCCCCAGAGGTTTGCAGTGCACTTCACAGCTGCCTCCAAGGCCAGCGTGGGCTGCAATGAGCATTTTAGCACTTGCCTGAGTTTAAAGTAGGTAGAAACTTCAGAGGTTTCCAAATGTGGGGAAGCACCCTCATGTTCCTGTCAACTCTGTCTTGTGCCTTTAGATATTATGGGAACTGTTCTCAGAAAAAGAAACACCATCTCCCCACACTTCATGTTGAGCTGACATCATCATGAGATGACTCTGTGAAATAGAAATTTTACTACTAGTGTGTGTACAAGTATACTGTGATTTTTATTTATGCCATTTATAGGAATAATGGCGGTGCACACTTTTTAAGCTTTGAAATGTTTGTATTCTCCTGGGAGCAATACTTTTTCAAAAAATATTTTTTAAAATTTTGAATCTGAATATTTTACAACTTGTATTGTACCTAGAGAGTTATTTGCTGCACTAAAATTGCAAATCCAACAAAACTGCACTCATTTACAAAGCATTCTTCTACACCTCTATAATCCTCAAGAGAAGAATGAAAATGACACTCAGTGCAGCCAAGTTTCCATGGCAAGGAATATTTCTTACTCTAGTTCAAACCCTTTCTGAAAAAGTGGAATATAAACATGATGGAATTGCAGTTGGTACAGGTAACTGCATCAGATACTCCATCTACAGATGATGAAGCTAGAGGATCAAAGGCAAGCTGGCAATGCTGTCTTTGAAACAAAGCTGTAGCTCATGATCAATAAGAAGGTACAGTCTTTAAAAGAGAAAAAGCTTTTCAGAAACACCTCTCCAAAGCTGCCAAACGAGAAGAGATTATTTTAAAATGTTAAGTCAGAGGAAAATATCTGAAGTCAGATATTGATACTGATGTCTCCATTCATGACATTAGAGTTATAACTCTAACACTCCTATAAAGTATCAAAGATTTTTCAACAGCTGGAAAAATTTACACCAAAGTAGACTCTGACTATGACCCTGTTTTGCTTTGGTAAACTGAAATTTTAAGTAATATTTAATTTTCAACTTTCTAGGGTTGATAGGGTTTTTATTTTATATAGTGCTTTTGAATAATTATTAATTTGCTGCTCATAAGCGATTTTGCAATACCAATATATGTTTAATATGCATACTCTTTAAAATTTACATTTTTACTTGTTTTAGGGTATATTTAATTTTTTAGTTGTTACACATTAAATATTTGGTTTTACTTTGTGCTTCATGAACTCTAAATACATTAAAAAACATAAAATGTCAGTTTCAGTACCAGTATTGCAATGTTATGTAAAATAAATATCAAATTAATGAAACTGGCGTTTTGATTTGGTATTGTAATAAAAAAACAGTAAAACAATAATAAATGAAATACAATAGTAAAACAACAAAAACCCATAATCACACATATAACACACACATACATACACATATAAACACATTGCTCATTCAAGGCATGAACATGGTTTCTGTATCTTTCCCCCACATATTCCAGTTTCTACTATTTGATTAAATTGAATGCTGAACAAGTTTCTGAGAGCTTATCAGAATTAAGGCTATAACCCTAATCTGGTTAAAACTGTAGTTTGGTTTCTGTTGTATCACAATGAAATAGAAATTGTAGGATACAAGGAGCCAGAGGCTAGCCAAAAGGCTTTCACTGTTTGATCTCTTAATAAACACCGTGCAAGCAGTATTCAGACATGATGGATTTCCTTCCAGCCTCTGTCTGAGACAGGGATTCATATGCTGTCGGTTCAGTGCCTTTGAGCTGCATCAACTCACTTGGAGCTCACTGGGTGCTGACCTCCGAGAGGGTGTCACTCTCCATAGCCAACTCTCTGCTGCATGACTCAGGCCCCCATTCCAAGAGGGATGGTTGTTCTAACCCCCTCTCTTACTTTCCTCAAGGGGCCCATGAAATGTCTAATTAGAACCTTTTTAATGCATTCAGATTAGGTTTCTCCCTATTCTTTACCAATAACATAGAAGGCAAAGAAGTATAGTTTCTAAACAAAGAGAGACTTTTTAAAATAGGACATTTGCAGATATTACACGTTTCCTTCCCTTGTTTCAGATTCTCAGCCTGTCTTCAGGAGGAGAGAGCTTGCCCAAGGTCAGAGAGGTAGTGAGTAGTGCAGCCAGGATTTCAACCCCAGTCTAGCTGCTTCTAGAGCTCACGTTCTTTTGGCTCTATCAGTGATTCTAAAACTATAGCATGCATCAGGATCCCCTGGATGACTTGCTAAAACACAGATTGCTGGTCCTCCGCCTCCTCGCCAGAAATCTGGGGTGGGGCACAAAATTTGCATTTGTAATAAGATCCCAGGTGATGCTGATGCTGCTGGTCCTCAGACCACACTTTGGAGAACAACTGCCAGATATCAGTGTTCTCCAACCTGAGGAGGAGCCTGTTAGGAGAGTGCCCACCACTACCCCCAGGTGATCCTGATGTAGGTGACCCACAGGTTGGACATTTGGAGGCAATTACACCAGCTAGCAGTAGCTACCAGTAAGTACATAGTAACTATAATTCCAAACAACATGGGTAAAATAAAGTGCTACATACAAGTTTAAAAATAATTAGAAGTGAAAGGCAGAGAGTAATTAATTTTTAATGAGCAGTGGTAGGAACCAAAGATGACTTCAGTGAGGCATTTGGGCCAGAGCTAGCCACATAATTTGCAGGGTTCCGTGCAAAATGAAAGTGTGGGGTTCTCTGTTTAAAAAGCAAGAAAATCTTGTCGCTAATGTTACTAAACAGTAAAGCTTTCCCTTTCTTTCTCAGCCCTTCAACTTGTCGTGGTGGTTTTTATTTGCTATTTCATGAAGTTCTAAATCTTAAAAAATTAAAATTTTGAATTATTTGCATGAATTTTACCATTCATCTTTATACTGTGCAATTTCAGCTTTAATTCACATGCAGAATTACTGACACTACACAATTCATATTTTATAGTTTCTAAATACAGGTGTATTTCATTCTTATCAGAGCAATGGAAAAGCTCCACAAACTGAGCTTTTTTTGTTTTACTTCTTCATATGTGCACATTCTACCGACACTCTCTACCTTCAGCTTATTGATGAGTAAGGAAGGACTAAAGGAAAGGGAACCATGTGTTGCCCTATCTTCCCCTTGCCTCCTGTGTTACCATTTTCAGTGTAAGTCGTTATCCAATACAGGGAAGTAACAATGGTAAGAAGGGGTATGATAGGATTCCTTTGTCATTGTTTCTTAGAACAACATTGCCTTCTTTCTGTGTTGGAAGCAAGATCTGGTTAGAGCAGGTGTGGCTTCTCCATGCTATCAACAGCCCTCTTACTCGGGTAGCCCTAAGATGCTTACCTTGTACTCGCTCACCTTGAACTGCCCTGCGTTGTGGGTCCACTGGAATCCTGTGCTCATGGGATATCTGAGCACTCTATGCAAACAGGGAAGCCAGAAATAGAGGACGCTCATATTTCACGCAACTGCTCTGTTCATGTGCACACTCCAGTGTCCCATTGGGCTTCACTTACAAAATACAAGTTCAAAGACAAAATTATTAAGAATTTCAAGACAGAGACAGCAGAACACTAAACTTTGCATGGGGCTCTTCTGAGCATGGGTCCCTGTGCCTCTGGTTGCATACCCAGGGAGCCAGATGATTCCCGTACCGGAATGATGATGCTTAAAATAGGACATTATGAAGGGGCTTCCAGACTGAAAGAATCCAGTGGGGTGGAGAGAGGCACACATTGTATGCCATAAAAATATAGGGGAAATCACATTCTCTCTCAAGAGAGACTTCCTTCCTGTTGGACCTTTGTCACTGTTGAAGGGCCAGGGATCTAGCTGGCTGGGAATAGATTACTCTCTTGAGAAAGGTGCCTCAACTAGGAGACAACGCCATTTTTGTTTTCTTTTTCCCTTTCTTAAAAAAAAAGTGCTTAAACTCATGCATAAGAATCAAAGTAGATGTGAGATTATTTTATTTTTATGTGTTATATTTTCTCTCAAAAGCAAGAAACTATCTCATAAAAAACTATGTATGTTATTGATCAGTATAATAAAAGTATCAGAAGATAATTTCCAGCCTTCGATTACCTAGAGGACATGTTAGTTTCTTTAATGAAATTATAAAGAAATATTTCCACTTGTTTGTTAGTTTTTTATACGAAACCGTGTTTATTAAATCATATTGTTATTACTTTCTCTTTCCCCTTGGTTATTACTGTGAAATTCCGAGGCACAATGCCTAATATGCTGGGGCTTGTTTTGTAACATAGCTAACATGTTGTGAAAGAGTAATATATCTTTGCTTTTCAGATTACTCTCACATAAACTAAAATTAGATCTCATAACTATTTGTGTTGACCAAACTAGGAGAAAATTCTAATCAAAACACTATTATCAGACCTTATATAAAATATATTCACTTTTTTCCTAGGGATTAGGCATTGTATGTTACAGATTAAAGTAATATTGTAAGAATCTGGTATTTAACTTTTCAATGTAAATTTTAACTTAAAATGTGCTCTTAACTATTTTTTAATGAGATTTCTTTTTTTATTTCAGAATATTTTGGGGGTACACACATTTTGGTTATGTAATTTGCTTTTGTATCATTTGAGTCAAAGTTATAAGTGTGTCCTTCACCCAGAAAGTGTGAGAATTTACCCATCCCCTCATCCCTCTCCTACCTGCTTGATTTCTATTGAGTTTTACTTCCATACATGCATGTATTGATCAATTAGTTCTAATTTAGTATTGAGTACATGTGGTATTTGTTTTCTCGTTCTTGTGATACTTCGCTTAGCTCCAGTTCCATCCAGGCTGTTACAAAAGATACTAGATCAACACTTTTTAGGCTTAGTAGTACTCCATGGTATACATATACCACATTTTGTTAATTCACTTATGTATTTATGGGCACTTGGGTTGGTTTCCACATTTTTGCAATTGTGAACTGTACTTCTATCAACATTTGAATGCAAGTGTCTTTTTTATAAAACATGCTTTTCTCCTTTGGGTAAATACCTAGTGGTGGAATTGCTGGATCAAATGGCAGTGCTACTTATAGTTCTTTGAAGTATCTTCGTACTACTTTCCATAGAGGTTGTACTAGTTTGCAGTCCTACCAACAGTATACAAGTGTTCCTTTCTCTCCACATCCATGCTAACATCTGTTTTAGGACTCTTTGATAAGAGCCACTTTCACTGGAGTTGGGTGATACCTTGTTGTGGTTTCGATTTGCATTTCCCTGATGATTAGAGATGATGAACATTTTTTCATGTGTTTGTTGGTCATTAGTCTTATCTTCATTGGAAAAGCTTCTGTTCATGTCTTTTGCCCAATTTTAATGGGGTTGTTTGATTTTTTTCTTGCTGATATGTTTGAGTTCATTGTAGATTCTGGTTATCAGCCCTTTATTGGATGTATAGCATGAGAATATTTTGTCCCATTCTGTAGGTTGTCTATTTTGCTCTATTGATTGTATCTTTGGCTACACAGAAGCTTTTTAATTTGATCATGTCCCATTTATTTAATTTTGCTGTTACTGTGATTGCTTTTGGGGTAATGAGTTTCAATGTACATAGTTAATGTGTCAGGGTTCAAAGACTGAATTCTAATATTTGAGATATTAAGATGAAAGGACATCTTATAAATTTATAACTTTTAATATTAAATTTGAATTAGATCAGGTGGCAATATGTGGATGGTTTTACATCTGGAGCCTCTGTTCTGTTTCATTGGTCTATGTCTCTATTTTTGTGCCAGTACCATGCTGTTTTGTTTACTATATCCTTCTAGTATAGCTTAAAGTCTGATAAAGTGATACATCCAGATTTATTCCTTTTGCTTATGGTTGCTTCAGCTATTCAGGCTCTTTTCTGGTTCCAAACAAAGTATAGTATTATTTTTTTTCTTGATCTGTGAAAAATGACGCTGATATTTTGATGGGGATTGCACTGAATCTGTAAATCACTTTGGATAGTATGTTCATTTTAACAATGTTGATTCTGCCAATCCATGAGCATGATAGGTTTTTCCATTTGTTTGTATCATCTGCAATTTCCTTCCTCGGTGAGTCATAGTTCTCTTTGTAGAGATCTTTCAACTCCTTGGTTAAATATATTCCTAAGTATTTTATTTACTTTGTAGCTATTGTGTATGGCATTGAGACTTTGATTTGATTCTCAGCTTGACTGTTATAGATGTATAGGAATGCTACTGATTTGTGTACACTAAGAGAAAGAGTTCCTATTCAATAAATGGTGCTGAGAAAATTGGATAGCCAAATGTAGAAGATTGAAATAGGATCCGTATCTCTCACCACTCACAAAAATTAATTCAAGATGGACAGAAGACAAATCTAAGACATGAAACTATAAGAATTCCAGAAGAAAATATTGGAAAAACTCTTCTAGATATCGGCCTAGGCAAAGAATTTATGAAGAAGAACCCAAGGGCAATCACAGCAACAACAAAAATAAATAAATGGGATGATTAAATTAAAAAGCTTCTGTACAGCCAAAGAAACAATCAGTGAAGCAAATAGACAACCTACAAAATGGGAGAAAATATTTGCATGCTATACATCAAATAAAGGGCTGATGATCAGAATCTACAAAGAACTCAAGCAAGTAAGCCAGAAAAAAATCAAACAACACTATTAATAAGCAAGCAAAAGACATGAACAGAAGCTTTTCAAGAGAAGATAAACTAATGGTCAATAAACATATGAAAAGATTCTCAATGTCACTAATCATCAGAGAAATGCAAATCAAAACCACAATAAGACATCACCTAACTCTAGTGAGAATAGCTCTTATCAAAAAGTCCTAAAACAACAGATGCTGGTGTGGATGTGGAAACGAAAGGAACACTCATACACTGATGGTGGGACTGCAAACTAGTGCAACTTCTATAGAAAATAGTATGGAGATTCCTCAAAGAACTAAAAGTAGAACTACCCTTTGATCCAGCAATCCCATTACTGGATATTTACCCAAAGGAAAAAAGTCATTTTATCAAAAAGACACTTGGATTAGAATGTTTATCGCAGCACAATTCCGAATTGCAAAGATGTGGAATCCACCCAAGTGCCCATCAATATATCAGTGGATTAATAAAATGTAGAATATGGATACCATGGAGTACTATTCAGCCCTAAGAAAAACTGAATTAATACCTTTTGCAACAATTTGAATAGAACTGGAGACCATTCTCCTAAGTGAAGCATTGCAAGAATGGAAAAACAAACACCACATATATGCACTCACTATTAAATTGGAACTAACTGATCAGCACTTATGTGCCCATATGGAAGTAAAACTCAGTGGAAATCATGCAGGTTGGAGGGAGCAGGAGGGAATGGGCAAAATCATACTTAACGGGTGCAATGTGCACTGTCTGCATAATGGGCACACTTATAACTTTGATTCAAGCAGTACAGAAACAATCCATGTAACCAAAACATTTGTACTGCCATAATATTCTGAAATAAAAATAAAATAAATTTGAATTAGACAAGTAATTTATTAGTACCTTCTTTATGTAAAAAATGCAAACAATACAGATAAATAGCAGTCTTCCCTAATGAGACCCACCAGAGATAACAATTATTGTGTGACAGGCATTATTTAAATAATTTTTTTGTATTTATATCATATGTACACCTCGAAATTTGGTTATTTTTAAAATATGTGATGTCATTTTGTGATTATTGTTCTGAAACTTTTTCAAAACAAATACCAATATGTTATAGAGTTCTAAGCAGATATATTTGTATAGATGTAATATTAATTTTGAATGCTGACAGTATTTGTTAGATGTTTGTTCATTTATTCCCCTTCTAATGACATTTTGGCTGTTTCCAATTTTTCACTTTGCATACAATGCTATACTGAACAGTCTGCTACATGCCTCTTTGTTTGAATGCACTGGTATTTTTAAGAATACAAAGGAAAAAAACAGAAACGAAAAGTGAGAGATATGCATTTAAAATTTTTAGAGATCCTATCAAATTGTTCCCTAAAAAGATTTTGCCACTTAACATCCATGTCCAAATATCCATGCCCAAAATTACTTTGAATCTTTAAAAATATTTGGAAATCCAGTGGGAAAGACTGGTGTGCATTCTCTTAGGAGTGCATGGAGAGTCTAATATTCAAAAATTTATTGATAAAATTAAGTATATTAACAGAGGAGAAAATCACACAATAAATACTAAAAATGCATTTGATAAAATCCAACTCTCTCTTTGTGATGGTTGATTTTATGTCAACTTGGCTGGGCTATGGTACTCAGATATTTGGTCAAACATTATTCTAGATGTTTCTGTGAAAATATTTTTTAGATGAAGTTAACATTAAAATCAGTAGACTTTGAGTAAAGCAGGTTGCCCTTCATAACATGAATGGGCCTCATCCTATCAGTTAAAAGCCTTAAGAGAAAAGAGACTGATCTCCCTGGAGGAAGAGGGCATTCTCCCAGCAGACTGTGTGCAACCTCAAACTGCTGCATTGTCTTCTCTGGGCCTTCAATCTGCCAACCAACCCAGCAGATTTTGGATTTGCCAGCTTCTACAATGGTTTGAGCCAGTTCCTTAAAGTATCAATCTATTGATTGATAAATCTGTCCATCCATCCATCCATCCATCCATCCATCTATTCATCCATCTATCCATCCATCTATCCATCCATCTATCCATCCATCCATTCATCAGTCCTCTTGGTTCTATTTCTCTGAAGAACCCTGACTAACTAATATACTCCTAATTTAAAAATAATGAATGAAAGCAAAACTGAAGTACAGAAAAGTTAAGTAACTTGCCAGAGGTCACACGGCTAGAAAAATATGGAGCTAGACTTTAAGCCCAGTTTGTCCTTCTCCATGGTCATCATTATCTCATTCTTTCAAGAAGCCCTCAAGAAAAATTCCTCTTTGGGTTTAACCTCTTTCAGTGAAAATAAAGAAATAAACCATTAAGGTTTTCTAAAGGGCTATTTAGAAAAGACACAATACAGAGTATAGTCCCTGGCCTGGTGAGAACCCAAAAGTCCTCATCAGCCTGTCTCTCTGGTCCCTTCTTCCCCAAATGTATGAGCAATGGAGATTTTTTACCCATCTCTTGGGCTTAACTCACCAAATTTCTTGCCAGATATTTGTATTCATATAATTCTGAAAAGAACATGGGCTTCAAATATAAACATGGGTCAAAATCCAGATTTTTCCTCTTCCTAGCTACATATTTCTCTTAAAGCTTTCCTACTTCTAGGGATCGTTGTCACGATAAAATAAAC
The DNA here is from genome assembly GCA_963574885.1 of Lepilemur ruficaudatus. Lineage (NCBI taxonomy): Eukaryota > Metazoa > Chordata > Mammalia > Primates > Lepilemuridae > Lepilemur > Lepilemur ruficaudatus. The sequence goes on from CAUYRT010083305.1 coordinate 15,065, forward strand.
GCTTTGGTTCTTTTATTTAACAAATGTTTTTGAGCCCTGATGCTACATTTGTATAGTGTAATATAGTTAATAGGAGCATGTACTAAGAGCCAGACAGCATAAATCCTAAACCCAACTCTGTCACTCACTAGCTATGAGAACTTGAGCAAGTTACTTAACCTCAGTTAAGTTACTCTTTGCCTCAGTTTCTTTACCTGTAAAATAGGGATATTAATGGTCTCTTTCTCCTAGGGTTCTAGTGAGGACTAAGTGCATTTATGTACATAAATATTTATACAAGGACTTGGGATACACAACCCATTAAATAAGAGCAGGCTGTTATTATCGGGTTGTGTCTTTCCTCGAAGGACTGAGGACTGAGATGAATTAGAAGCTCATAGAGAGAGAGTCCAATGCATGAAGGGATATTTAGAATCCAATCAGGTTAAATGTGGTAACAAATACATGCACAGAGAGATTTGGAAGCCGAGAAAAGAGGTCCCTGGCCTGTGTAAGATGATACAGGGAGTCTTGCTGGAAGAGTGTCGCCTGAGCTGAGTATAAAAGATGGATTCAGAATCAGCCAGTCCTGCGGGCGTTGGGAGGCACAATGTGTGACAAGCCCTCACCCTGGTGGGTATGGAATACCTGTGTCATTCCTCTTGTCCTGCTCTCCCTTGCCCTCCCAGCCTGTTGCCTGTAGATGGCTTTGCTGTCCAGGCTACCCTCATAAATGCAGGCATCCCTTGGCCAGAGTGCACAACCTCTGCACACCTGTGGCTACATCTTCATCTAAGCCTCCTTCTCTTCAGACAGATGAGCAGCAAACCTCTACATTTCCCCTCTACCAGGACCAGAACTGCTGTATTTCCCCTTGAACCATGTGGAGGTCTCCCAATCAATAGAAAACCAGCTTCATTAGCTTCTAGTCCCTCCAGACTTGCCTGTAGGTTGCCTGTCTTTATAAACATAAATTAACTAGTGCTTCTATATTATCATCCTTGTGCTACTGAGTACCCATTTTATTGAGAGCTATCGACAAGGTGCAGTGGCCAAATACACGGAAATCAAAAAAGGTGGGTCAAGGTTTTGATAGGCTTGTTTTTTAAATACTTTGGCTAAAATCTAAAAATATCATATAATGATTTTTATATAGAACTAATAATAGTTTTTAGATAAGTATATGGCAACCCATTCTGTACCTTCCCTCGCAATCATAATCCCTATACACTGTCCCACTTACATCTCCTCTCCCAAGACACAAGGACACATTCATGCACACAGACATGTGCACACACAGGCACAGACATATATGAATATGCAAACAGAAACATGTACAAGTACACCCAGTACACACATGCACATAGGCATACACAGACATACATATAGAGACACACACACATATGTAGATACATTGTATATACAGACCAAAGAAATGCGTGCACCTAGACACCACACAAACACACACACACACATACACATATACACACGCACACCCCTGGACTCTATGTAAACAGCAGTCTACAACTAGATTTGGTGCCAGAATACCTGGGTTCCATTCTGGTTTTACCACTTAGCAGCTATGTGACTTTTGGAAGTTATCTATTGTCCTCAAGCTACAGTTTCATGCCTTATATTAAGAACAATAAAAAGTAATAACATCCTGCATACAGACTAACAGTTCTTAAACAATGGCTAATTGATAGATTATGACAGAGCACACAATAAGTTTTAAGTGCTTGCTTTCTAAGAAATAGATTTATGCATAAACACTCTATTCACACTAAGTTTTCTTTCATTTTTCCTTGTTAAATTGTTTATATTCACAGAGAACTCTTTGTGCATGTTTTTAATGAGACTGTCTGTTATGAGACTAAAAGCTTCTATTTTTCAGTTGGTGCAAACAAGTATTAGCGTTCTGGGTTTGGTTTTGCATGTGTACAGTGGGATGTTTTCTCCCAAGCAAAAATATACCACCATTAATAGGAAAGGAAAAAGTAAACTACAGATATCTCATTCAAGGCAGTATACAAACTTTGACTTGAGGGTTCCTTAGATATAACACTCCAGCATTCTAGAGGTCAGGTTCAATAAGCCCATGGCTCACAAGGAAATGGCTGGAAAATGTGATCACACAAAAATTGTAACTTCTGAGTGATGCAAGATGCCATAAACAAAGGTAAAAGACAAGTGACAAATAGGAATATTGCAACGTGTGCAATAAAGGATTTATATCTAGAATCTATAAAGAGCTCCTATAAATTCATATGAAAAAGACAAATATCCCAACAGAGAAACGAGCTTGGGAAATGAACAAACAATTCATAGAAGAAAAGTAAGAATTCAATATACATATGAAAAGATGTTCAACCTTACTAGTAATTACAGGAATGCAAATTAAAACTATAATGAGTTATCTTTTTGTATCCCCATCACATTTGTTAAAGTTTAAAAACCTGACAATGTATAGCACTGTTGGGGATTTGAGAGGAACTGGGACTCTCAAACGCTGTCAGTGCAAGGGTGAAGATGGGTAAATCTGCCATGACTTTAAATGCACCTACCCCCCCACCCCCCAAGTCCACTCTAGGATCCCAATCTACAGAAATGCTAACTCATATATGCAAATATTTATGTAACATATTTTGATTACACCGTAATTTGTATATGACAATAAAATTGGAAAATTTATATCAATAAAGGAGAATCTAAATAAATTCATTCCTAAAATGAAATACTTTGCCAACTTTCAAAAGAACAAGATGGACATAGAAAGCCCTCCTAAGCACGGCATTAGTAAACAAGGTAGTCATGATGCTCACTTATGTTTTAAAAAGCGAGGGAGCATATGTACAAATATGCGTGTATAAATGCATGGAACAGAATGAGAAAAACACACACTGAGCTATTAGATTGAACTATGTAATGTTGTAATGTGTGACAACTTTTGACCTACAAAAGGGCAATGTCATATGGTTCAAGCTACTATTAATAATAATTACATCTAGGCAATGGCGTAGAACATATAAGATATTAATATGTTTAAGAAAGGGGACATTTTTATGTTTTATAGTATTCTTCAGGTCTTTACAATGGGTATGCATTTACATATCATGAAATAACATTTTTAATGTTTTAAAAGTGAAATTCTGGCTTACCATATTTGTTATGACTAATAACTGTATGCCTTGTGGTGTCTGTATGATTGATATGCATGCACCTGGTGGTGGTGGGGTGTGTGTGTGTGTGCGTGTGTGTATGATCAAAAGTAATCCTATTATGATCATTATTGCAAACCTTACAATGTGCCAGGCACTATGCTAAGCATTTTATATACATCATATCACTTAATCTTCACAATAATCTGACAAGATATTAGACCCATTTTCCAGATCAGAAAAGAACTACCTGACACAATAACTCTGTCTAGACACCATTTTAGAGAGATTAACATGCCCAAAGTCATAGGTATAGTATGCAGTAGAGCTAAGACTTGAACATGAGCAGTCTAATCTTAGAGCACAGGTCATAATCACCATGCAAGCAAGGTCTTAGGCCATGTGCCTCCTCCCTGTGCTGTGGCCCCAGTTTGAAACCCCAGCTTCAACAGGGCAGCCATTTCAGCCACCAGCAGCTATTGTGCCATTGAGATGATTGGTACTTCCAGGCTTGCCACCACGAGACCCTTTCTCCACATTGTTTTCTTTCTTGGATCTCATGTTTTGAAAGATTCTTGCCCTAATCCACACATAATAAATGATAAATAAATTTATTCTATTATTATTGATCCACGTTTTCATCCACATCCTGGCTGGAAATAGGCAACACAATTGGAATTTTTAGAGGTTTTTTTTTTTTTAAAATGAAAGGACCATTTACAGAAATAAGGATAGGTTTAGGACAGTGGTTCTCACCTGGGGGATAACTTTGCCTCCCAGGGTACATTTGGAAATATCTGGAGACATTTGTGGTTGTCACAGCTGGGGTGGTCACTATGGGCATCTAGTGGGTAGAGGCTAGAAATGTTGCTAAATATCCTACAATGCCCCAAACAGTCATCGACATCAAAGAATTATTTGGTCCAAACTGTCAACAGTGTTGAGGTTGAGAACTCCTGGTTTAAGGTAGTAACAGCAGGGAGCCATAAGCATGCCTACTTCTTAAGGGAAGGAAATGAAACAGCATTGCAAAAACCTGGTTGAGGTCTGGGGCCATGGAAAATGGAGTTGCTTAACAGAAGTTATAGTCAGAGACGGAAACACATTTCCAGAACAGCACGAAGAAGGTGAGGGAGTAAGAATAAATAAATACCTTTTTTTTTTTCTTTCACTTTCCAATTTTCTGCTGGTGCTTCCCATTGCCCAAGTCAACTAGAATCCAGAGAACACTGGTGCCCAGGAGTTGCAGTCTGTTGAGGTTGACCTCTCAGGCAAAAGCAGGACAGAGAAGGGAGGAGAATAGAGTTCAGGGATCAGAGAATGGGAGAAAAGAGAGAAAAATCAGCATAATGTAATTAATGATTCCAATTTTCAATAAGAACTCTTCATTACAGGCCAGGTACAGTGGCTCACATCTGTAATCCTAGCACTCTCAGAGGCCGAGGCAGGAGGATTGCTTGAGCTCAGGAGTTGGAGGTTGCAGTGAGCTATGATGACACCACTGCACTCTAGCCAGGACGACAGAGCGAGACTTTGCCTCAAAAAAGAATAATAACTACAAAGTGTTATGGATTAAATGTTTGTGTCCCCCCACCAAATTCATATATTGAAACCTTAACCCCAGTATGATGTGGGGGCCTTTGGGAGGTGGAGCCTGTGGAACATAATTAGGTTTAGATGAGGTCATAAGAGTGGAAAATCCATCATGGGATTAGTGGCCTTATAAGAAAAGGAACAGACTATAGTGTGTGCATATGCCCATTCTTGCTCTCTCTTCCTCTTCCTCTTTTTCTTCCTTTCCCTTTCCCTCTCTCCACATCTCTCTCTCAACCTTTCTCTCTTACACTCCTCCTTTTCTCCCTCTCTTTCTCTCTCTCTCCCCCCTCCTTCTGCCCCCATGTGAGGATACAGCCAAAAGACAGCTGTCCTGTAAGACATGAAGAGGGCCCTCACCAGGGACAAATCAGTTGGTACCTTGATCTTGAACTTCCCAGCCTCCAGAACTGTGAGAAATAAATTTCTGTTGTCTAAGCTATTTTCTTATAGCAGCCCAAGCCAACTAAGACACCAAGGAAATGGTGACATATTTTGAAATCAGTTAAACCCTGGCCGGGCCGTGAGGCTAATAAGCAATGAGTTAAGCAAGCAAACCAGCTCTGGGCCATAGCCACTGCCTTTTCCAAGTCTGGCCTGTTCTGGAAGCAAGACGCTTGGGCCCCGCCACTCCCTAATCCTGCTCCGATAACCCTGTCAAGGCCACTAAACATTCGTTTTTCAAGAGCCAATCAAAGCATCTGTAGGCATTAAGTGGATATAATTCCAGCAAGAATTGATGTGACAGAGAGCCAACAACTCCTTCTGGCTCCTTTAGACCTTTAAAAATGTTAAAATAACTCATTCTAGCCTTCTTGAACTCCTGGGAGCTCCTGAAACAGCATGGATATCTACTCATTCCAGAGGTCACAGAACTTTCTGTCAGGTACTACATCAGACTAGAAGCACATCCTCTGTTGTTAGAGTGAGATTGTTTCCCTCTAGCTGTTAACAGGGTAGGGTCATTTATAATACCAAACTTCTGTGTTTTGCATTGGATATTTAGAATGATTTATTTTTACTTTTTTTAGAGACAGGTCTTGCTTTGTCACCCAGGCTGGAGTGTAGTGGCCTAATCATAGCTCACTGCAGCCTCAAACTCCTAGGCTCAAGCTGTCTTCCTTTCCCAGCCTCCCAAGTAGCTTGGAACACAGGCATGTGCCACCACACCCAGCTAAATTTTTTCTATTTTTTGTAGAGACAGGGTCTTGTATGTTGCCCAGGCTGATCTCAAACTTCTGACCTCAAGTGATCCTCCTGCCTTGGCCTCCCAAGGTGCTGGGATTACAGGTGTGAGCCACTACCCCTGAATTTAGAATGTTTATAACTCAAAAACCTTAAGCCTCCTTAAATAGAAATAGTTCTAATAGATGTCTTTTGCGTTTTAGTTAGTATCTCAGGGGTTCAAGACAAGAAGAGAGCTGAGTGGGCTGAGGTGATATGAGAAGACTTCTTAAAGAAAGTGGCCTTTGCATGCTGGCTGATGTGTGGAATGTATGAGGGAGAGGCACAGTGATTTTCCCATGGTAGATAAGAGATGTGGAAGATTCTGGAAGAGCTTCTGTGTCCAGGACACTTGACCAGGCATTCACTTCCCGTGAGAGCCAGTGTAGTCTAATGGTCAGTAGAACAGCCTCACTCTACCCCTTCCTAGATGTGGGACCTTAACTCTCTTGTGTTTCAGTTATCTCATCTGTCTCACCTAGGTACGTCTTAGTCCATCTCTGTTGCTGTAAAGGAAAACCCAAGGCTCGGTAATTTGTAAACGAAAGAGGTTTATTTAGCTCACAGCTCTGCAGGATGTACAAAAAGCACATGCCGGCATCTGCTTCTGGTGAGGGCCTCAGGCTGCTTCTACTCATGGCAGAAGGGGAGCGGGTATGTGCAGAGATTACATAGACAGAGAGCCAGGGGTGGGAGGTGCCAGGCTCTTTTTAACCACCAGTTGTCTTAGGACCTAATGGAGTGAGAACTCACTCACTCACCCCACTCCAGGGAGGGCCTTAATCTATTCATGAGGGGTTCACCCCCATGACCCAAAACACCTCCCCTTTGGCCCCACTTCCAACACTGGGGATCAAATTGCCACATGAGATTTGGAGGAGTCAAACATTCAAACTATAGCAAAGTGATAGCGGTAACCTATTTCATGGGTTCACAGTGAAATGCATTAATGTATATAAGTACTTGGTAAGTACTTCCTCCGTGTTGGCTGTTCTTCTTACAACAGTCCAATCAGTGCTAGCTGCACCGGGGGCTGCACTCCCACTTGGACTACCAATACCTTTTTACAGACAAGGGTTACTGAGGTGAAGACAGAATAACTATCTTCTTCCACTTTATACAGCTGAGAAGAGGAAAGGGTAGAACTCACACTTAACCCTTCCTCTTTCTAAGTTCTGCATGCCTTCCTCTCATAACCACATCACCTCTTCCTTCTTTGTGCTCAACAATATGTTGCACTGGATGCACTAGAAGAGCCAACACAGCTTCATTCTATTTTTTTCCCACCCTCTGGCTGAGACAAGCAATTTCATTGCAGAAAATTGTATTGCTGTGTTACCCACCCCATGTTGATATTAGATATCTCAATCACTCCATAGCAAGCGGGTTTAGATTCAACCTAAGCTCTACTCCTTTCTTTTCATAAAATGGTTTTTCTACCTTAGAGGTGCTTTCATTTCACAATTCTGCCAAATAAGAGTCATAACAAAAACAAAGACCACCACTTATTAGACACCCAGTGTGCCAAGCAGTTTACAGGCAATATCTTAATCATCACAACATCTTATTACCCCCATTTTTACAGCCATTGGCATTAATAATAGAAGAACTAAGCTGCTTGCCCAAGATCAAAACTAGTCAGTTTAGCAGTTGGAAATTGATCCCAGGTCCGTATGATTCCACTGCACTCTCTCCTTAATTCATGATGTACTCCTTAGAATAATCTGTAAGCACAAGATTAAGCATTCTGATGATTGAGATCATCAGCAAGAAAGATGTCAAACTTCATTTCATATTATAGGATTATATCACATATCAGAACCTTCTCTTCAACCAAGGTTTACACAGAGGCCCACGGAGATGTTTGACCTGCTTCTCTGAGTGGAGAGGCTCAGATTCAAAACTACCTACCTCCTCCCATAAAACCTTTCATCTCCTGCCCTTACCTCTGGTGGGAGACTGAGGCATGAGGTAGATAGAAATATGATTATTTGCATCCATAAGAAAAAGCTGCTCATTAGCATTAGTGTAGTGTTCCATGGTTGTCCTGATTGCCCTAGAGATCAAAATTTATGAAAACAAATAAAGATGGCATGATCTTTCAGACTAGAAAACAACCTAAGTGACTTCAAATGCTTTCTTTAAGGAATAGAGAGTACATTCTTTACCAGTCAAGATGGACTAGGTTGTACTGCAGGGAAAAAGAATGTCAGATGCTTTAACACAACAAAAGTTTATTTCTCTCTCATGGTCTGGATGGTCCTAACCCCGGAACTGTGGCTGACAGAACAATAGAGCAGCCACACTCTGGAAGGTTCCTGATTGCCCAGTAAAGGGAAAGAAAGCTCTAGAGGTGTTATGTCAGGTGTTAAATGCTCTGGCCTAGGAATACATGCTTCTACTTACAACTCAGCCAGAGCAACTCACATGGCCTCCACCCTCACAAGGAAGCAGGAAGTGCCTGGAAGTGGAAATAGTTGGTGAACGGCACCAAGGACCATCACAGGTACCTAGGGACAGAGACACTGGACACATCACTACAGGGCTAGGTTAGTTATTGCACGCATGAATCCTGAACTAAACTGACAAAGCACGTGTTCCAAAGATAAACAACCAAACAAGGCAGACATTGGTTGGATAATAGATGGGATAAGAAGGAAAGCATGAGAAATGTTCATGTTCATGTAGCCTACAGTGTGCTTTTTAAAATAATCAAAGCTGATTGTGAATATCATTACTAAAGTATAAAAACATTTTATTTAATGTTGTATAGTGATATATCTTATAATATGCGCAGATACATCTACATAATTTATTTGCTATAATTTATAGGAGAATTGATGCAATTATCCAGATAATTTAAAGTAAAAGTCATCCTTTTGTCTATTTCTTGCTCATTCGACATGAACAGTTTTTAGAGCCATAATAACTCAGACAATTGCCTCAAATTCCTCAAAGTCATTCTGTGGTGGTAGACACAGTTTATTATATAATTTCTTGCTGTGGCTTAGAGAAGTTAAATGAAATCTAGAACCTGAATAGACCAATGACTTATAAACTGATGCCCTATTTTGAGGAACAGGTTTCCTAAAAAATTAAGAAGGTTGGGCAAAACCTTCAGATGTTGCAAAAGGCCAATTTCAGATTTTGATGCTTCTGAACATTAGAGTAAAATGGAGAAATATCAAAAGAAGGTAATAAAAATACAGCAAATATTACTATTTTCAAAAGATAACAGAATGCAAATCTGTGCTATTTTAAAACAATTATAGGATTTCTATGTGTTTTTAATTGGCAAGGCACCACAAACAGTGGTGGGATGCAGGTTAAGGCTGTATGATGACCATCCTCTGAGACTGCTAGGTGCCCCTGTGGCTTTATTTCTAATCTCATTCAGAGACCTCCAACACCTGAACTCAGACCTCGCTTGAGTGTAAGGACCATCCCACACATCCAGCCTGTGAGACTCTGAAATTGGGTATTTACTGGTCATCGGTAACACTGGGATGAATTAGATTTGCTTTCAAATGTGAGAGCCCAGCATCCTCCTGCCTCCTGGAAAGAGACTCCCCACACCCACGCTGCTTCCCCGCCCAGGCTCTGTCAGTGCCTGGAAGTCAGCTCATGGAGGGAGCTGAAGTTTTCAAGCTGGGAGGAAGCCTTTCTGCCCCGAGCTTACTGCCTCTGAGAGCCACTGGTCACACAAGCTCTGCACTGTCAGCGGAGGAAGCAGATATGAGTCAGAGGGCACACAGGTTGTGAGTAAGCACAGGGACAGGGGCTGCCTCTTCAGAGATGCTTTATGGCTCAGAATCAGAGGATGGCTAGGAAAGAATGGTGCATTAGGCTGAGAACTTGGGAGTGGCTCTGAGCCGCCCTGAGGGTCTCTCCCACTGCCCCAGTAGCTGCTTCGTAGCATATCCCTTCCTAGTCTTTAGCTTTTCACCTTCCTTTGTCACCTCTCGTGAGGGCCTTTTCATTGTTGTTACCACAGCATAACCTCACCCATCCTAACCAATACAGAAACTTATTTCTTAATAAGAAATAAGAAAAACAGTTCACTTGCCTGGAAATCCCTCATCTGGATGTGTGGACATATTAGAAAAGACATTTAATTTAAGGCACAAGGCTGGGGTTCAAATCCCAATGGGGAACCTTCTTGCTCCTGCATCTTTTGCCGATTATTTAACACCATTTTGCCAATTCTAAGAGTATAATATAATACCCATCTCACAGAATTGCTGTAAGAATCAAGTGAAAGCACCTACGGGAAAAATGTATTATGAAACTACTACGGCCCCTTCCAGCATTCTCCAAAATCCCAAAGAGCGCAGAGGGCCTGGCACCTCCATTCAGCCATGGCCGATATGGTCCCTGGAATGAACTCAATCCTGGTTTGAGCTCACTACCTCAAATGTAAGTTTAAAATGAACCATTTGGAGAGAATCTCTACCAGACTACATTGCCCTCAAGGTCAAGGCCCTTGGCTTACTCATCTTCATACCCCAGCACCTAGCCCTGTTTCTGACACCCAGGAGACACTTCATGTCAAGTGAATTTGTGAGTACAGAAGGTGTCAAAGTCATGCCACCACGACCACTGCCTCACTCATGGCATGGAGCAAGTTGAGGAGCAAGTCTGGGATTACTGAGTCAGAAACTGGAACAGGCATGTGGCAGCCCCAGGGACCAGACAGGGCGAGGTGAGTCGGGTGCTGACCCTGTGCGTGTGTGACCCTGAGATTGGGGGCCCCTTATATTCTGCATCCTCACAGCCTCAGTGCTTCAGCTTACCTGGGCAGCCCCGTGCACACCCACCTCCACTCTGGGAGTTCTTCAGAGATTGCTGAGGCTCAAGCAACATTTTGGGGCAATCTCCCATTTATCCAGAATAGTTGAGCTATGAAATGTTATGGCTATTAAATATTGAATATTGATTAGTACATAACTTGACTGACTTCTGAGAAGTACAAAAATCACTGATGTGTACATGGCAAGATCCCTTGCTCTGCTCCCTTGCTTTTACAATGAAGTGTTTCCTGTTTTAAAATTCTGTATTTTCAGATTGGCAGAATATTAATAGTTGAAGCTGGGGCAAGGGAACGTGGGGGCATTTTATGCTATTTTCTATTATCTGGGGTATGTTCAAAATCTTGCATAAGACTTTCCAGGAATAATCTCTGCTTTCTCTAAATATCTTATACTGCTGACCAATTAATTTTTGAAGATGTCAAAAGTTATAGATGACCTTTGACTCAGATATTTCTCAAGGCTGTTCCAAATCTTCAGATTCTCAAAGTCATTATAACATAGAATTTACTCTGACCACCCCCCTCCCAAGTCCTGGGCATACAATAGGTAAATTTAATATAAGTTCAATTTTATGTAATCTTTTCAGGCCCTCAGTGAGAGTAATCCCATATGCAAGAGCAACTCTCAGATGCTGGTGGTCAGATAGAAGCACATTCCAGATGAATATCTCACTCTACATGCAACACTGAAATTTCCGCCTTATCAAAATGACACCTTGCTATGGGTCTTTCAGGTCACCTGCAAATGCATCTATGGAATGTAGAGAATGCAACGTGCAGTCCCCTAATGCTGATGTAAACAAAATGTGATTGTCGTAATTTTTCTATAACTGAACAATCTGATTTCCATTTCAAGTTCCTTTTATGCCAGAAAAGCTTAGACTGAAGCGCAATCTACTTCAAGATTCCCTCTTTCCCTGGGGTTGTGTGTAAGTTTGGGGAGGGGGTCCAAATGGTATCAGTGTGAAAGGGAGGCCCTCCGTGTCATCATCTCTGCAGACCAGCATCGTCTGAGACATTCCCATTCCCATAAAGACTTCATTTGCCCATGAAAGAAATCAATGGGTTGTCCCTCATGCCTACTTCCATGTCCCACTGAAGGACAGGGAGCAATTCTGGCTGCTCCCTCACCATGCTGAGCCATGGTAAGCCCCCTGAGGCTGTGCAGGACCCCATGTACCTAAACATAACACACAGGCACCCCCCTTCTTTGGAGCTTCGCTTCTTCCCGACGGTGCTACTTAGGGCAGGGAGGCTCCAAGTCTTTTTGCTCTTGGATTTTCCCAATTGAATTGGAGGTGCTGTCACCTCCCAGGATAGTGACAGGTAGAGCAGAACAGAAAACATTCCCATACTCCCCTTCCCCCAAATCTACAACATACACCCATACTTGGCTTCCCCTGTATCTCTGTCCACCACCACCACCACCAAAAACACCGCCCCCCCAAATTCAGGGAATCTTTATCTGATCTAGGAGTAAGATACTTTTCCCTAACTTACCAGCTATTGGTCCAAATCTACTGTTTATGCCTTAAGTACCCTCAAGGCTAGGCTTTTGAAACTCAAAGCCTTTTCTTCTGTTGTTGCAATAACATCAACTCTCCATGGTAATGAACACCTCAAAGTCTGGGCTTGAAACAGGGAAGGGTCATGGGGTTACAGGGTAACAGAAAATAATAGGAAAATTAAGACTCCTGTTAATATTTTAAACTATTATTCTGCCACAAGTATTTTCTGATTTTGTTGCAATATGCGATTGCAAGAGCTTCAGCTCACCTTCAAAGCTTTTCATCCCTTCAACTAGTCCTAGGGGAGTCCTAAAATGTGCTTTCACTGTTGTTCTCCTCCCCTACCAACTGCCTTCTAAGGCACCGGAAGCACAGGAAGCCATTACAAAAGCCACCTGTGACACTTCCTGTTGCTGCCCAAACCAGTGACACCATGCTGCCAGGTCAGAGAAGGCTTTTCTGCATTTTGACTATCCCCCAGGGATTTTAGAGAAACAGCTCTTTTGGTTTGTAATCACTGTTCAACTCTCTCATTCATGAGCCTATGGGGCTGAGGTGGTGCCATCTCAGTGATAGACATGGCCCCTGCCCCCAAATGCCATTAGACTTTTGTGTTCCAAGAACGTGACTTCCATACCATCCTCCTTTAGGGTGAGTCTCGTCCTGCAGGCCCCTGGGTCCTGCAGGCTACTGGGTCCCCCAGGAAAAGACACCTCCAGTGGGACTCTTGGTGAATCCTATGGTATCCAGCATTTTGAGGTGTGGACTGTCCTCTGTCAAGAATGTGCTCAGACAGATGTGACTTGTAGGATAGAGACAGCCCAGATCTCAAGCTGAGACCCACTCCCAACCGAAACACATTGATACCAAAGACTGATCAATATGCATACAAATACTGGCATTTAGAACTCCTTACTTATAGGCGGTAGAGGCTCAAAAGTCAGGACTAAAACCTTCTGTCTCCATTCATGGATCCCAGTCTGGCTGCCTCCACCTCTACCCTGAACTCAGAGACTAAGGAGGGCACTGGGAGGACACTCCATGCCTCGGAGACATTGGATACCTCTTCCCCCTTATTGGGAATGCAATGGCCTTTTGTAAGATAGCTTTCCCATTCTCTTCTCTGATAAACCCATTGGCAAGTACAATTTTTAAATTTCTCTTTAAAAACCACTGAACCTGATATATCAGGAAAATAAAATTCTCTTCTGGGTTAGGCTAAATAGTAGCCCCCAAATATTTCCTTATCCTAATCCCAGAGCCTGTGAGTTTTACCTTATATGGCAAAAAGGTCTTTGCAGATGTGAATAAATTAAGGATCCTGAGATGGGGAGATTATCCTGGATTATCTGGTGGCCATGATGTGATCACAATGGTCCTTATAGGGAGATGCAGGAGGAGTCAGAGCCAGAGAAGAAGGTGATGTGCAGACTTCGCAGAGATTGGAGCAATGGGGCTGCAAGCCAAGAAATGCCAACAGCTTCTGAAGCTGGAAGGGGAAGGAATGGATCATCCCTTGAAGTCTCCAGAAGGAATCCACCCTACTAACACTTTGATATTAGCTCTGCATGACTCATTTCAGACTTTTGACTTCCAGAGCTGTAAGACTTCCAACACACTTAAGTTTGCAGTCATTTGTACAGTGGCTATAGGAAACTCAGCGGAATTAGTGGAACAGCATGTACTATACGTCTAGTATTTTCCCATATAGCTCTGGAGCTAAGCAATAGGAGATTGAGAGAATCTAGAAGCTGTGTTTCTTATCAAGGAGATGCTTGAGATCAGCCTGCCTGTTTGTTATTCATGGAACAGTAAGCTTCCTACCAGGCAGTGGGTATCACATGGAACCTGGATTCGGTAGACCACTTTGAACCCAGCTGCTGTCTGTTGGCTGAATGATTTGGGGCAAGTCACTTAACCTTTGTAAAATGGAAATGATCAATGGCTACTTAAAAACAAACTGTGAAGATCCAGTGAGATGATATAAGTGAAAGAACTTGATATCCCATAAAAACCTTTGCACGTGTAAGATATTCTTATAGATAAAAATATGGCATAGGATGTGTAAATTTGCATTTCTTGCTTGTTTGCATTTCAGATAAATGGGAGTTACTCAGGTTTTCTTTTAAGCAGCTCAGCTTTCATCAAAAGCGTCGGACTGTCTCTAGGGTCCCTTCCACCGTGCCATACTATAATTCTAAATGTCAGGCTGAGACATGCTGTCATAGCACCATTAATTCTCTCATGGCAGATAGATAGAGACCAAACGCCCAGGAAGAAGCTTGAGTTGATCAGGAATGAAGGATGGCAGGGGCCAGGATACAGACTTCTGAGAAGGAGTGTTTTATTCATGAGTTCTTTATTCATTTATTCATTATGCATATAGTCATTGAGTGAGTGCCACATATATGCCAGGGGCTAGGCTAGGCACTAGGTAAGTTGAATAAAGGTGATTGGGAGACAGGAAATGTTCTGAAAATCAATAGGACATGGTTTGTGACTTCAGTGACTTTGCACCAAGTAGGGGAGATAGATACCCACGACATCCTGAATGTCTCTAGGCTTCAATCTCTTGGGGTCTCCAGTGTAGTCACATGACAGTTACACGCACATCTCTTTGATATCCAGGAACCCAGAGTTACTCACACAGAAACTCAACCCCTTGCTAAATCCTCTAGCATTTTCTGGGGCCTCCAGGGGCGTCTCACACATGTTCACCCACTTTCTCGCCCTGCTGGCTGCCGCACTCACCTCCAGGGACTCTACCACGCATGTACCACCTGCTGCCACTGGAGCTACCAGGCAGGACCCCTCTGTATTTCATAGATGTGGTTAAGTTTGGAATCAACCTTCAATCCATGGCTTCCATCCGCTTACCTGTTTTGTTTACCATCACCCTCCTCCAACACCCTTCTCCACGTTCTTGCTGAAGAACTCAGTTACTTCTACTGGTTCTAAAGAAATCCGTGCTCACCGTGCTTCCTTTCCTCCTTCCTTTGTGGATTTAACTGACAGTTTGTCTGGTAGGGGCAGGACAGTGGGAGGATTCAAAGGGAGAGAACATTGCAGAGGGGATACCCTTTCACCAGCCACTGGCCCCATTACCTCCCTTGTCCCCTCTCCTCCCTCCCTCTCCTAAGCCACCAAGCACATCCTCTCCCCTCGTCTTCCACAGGGCGGTTCCACTCACACCTAGATGCACCTAAGCTGGGCTCCTGCTACAGGTGCTTATCAAACTATGTTCCCAGTAAAGATCTGTGGAACCCAGAGGAGGCGCTGAGTCTCACACGCACAATCTTTCAGGATAAAACAGAACAAACACAGTCCATCAAATTGCTTCCATTTCATTACCTAAAGCACTAGAATACATTCTTTCTGGGTTCCAGTGTCATCTCTGGTAATATAAGTGTGAGGTCACAAGTTGGACCCTAGCCTCACCAGCCCACAGCATGGTGTCTCATTGCTACTGTTTGTGTTGCTAAGGACTGATGGATGGGGCGGGGCCGGAGCACCTGTGCCCTGGAGAGGACAAATCAGATATGGCAGGACCCCCATGTCTCCCCAGAACAGGTGCTTCTTTCCTTCTTTAGGATTCTGAGTGTTTCAAAGTATCATCCATGCACCAGATGTCACTAAAGGAGGCTTTATTCGAAACAGTCTGACTCAAAATAATGAGGCCCAGATTACTGCTGTGAGCTCAGGGGCTGGGGGGAGGGGAATACATAAATACAGGCAGAGGCAGATTTACCCTGAAGCTAATAAAGCTCACGCTTCGGGGCCTGTCACTTGAGTAGGTTTCTTCCAAGGCCCTGTCCCTAATTTTGTACTTGTAGTTTTATATTCATTTTCTTTAAGAGGACTCCCAAATTGTTAAGTTTCAGGTCCACAAAACCAACGACCCCAGTATACCAGTATCTCTGGCCCCTGCTGTCACCAGCCTGATCACAGACAGGTACAGGTACACACATGCTCTCACTGGGCCAGCCCTTGCAAAATTAGGAAATGTAAAAGCTTGTTGCTGACATCCTTCTCCCCTACACTCCCTTTTCTCAGAGCCTGTGGTCTTGTATCTTAGAATTCTCCACACTCCCGATAAACATACATCACCACTCTGCTTGGTGCACTCAGTTGCCTACTGTTCTGCACCCCATTATCTAATCCAGTGGTCTGCTGGTCTGCACTCTCTGCCCGTGGGCCAAATCCAGCCCACCACTTGCTTTAGTAACCACGGTTCTACCAGAATACAGCAACACGCATTTCCTCACCTATCGCTGATGGTTGCTTTCATGAGGCAGAATCGAGTAGTTGCAACAGGCACTAAACTGCCCCAAAGCCTAAAATATTTACTCTTTGGCCCTTTACAGAAAAAGTTTGCCAAACTCTGATCAAATATAACTTCACAATTGATATCGATAACTCATTCCATCAGCCAAAGATCTGTTTAAAAATAAAGCAACTCATGCTTTCTCCCCTAATGCTTCCCGCTGCACTTACAATGAAACCCAACTCCTCACCAAGCCCTGCTGACATCCCGTGACCAACACTGTCTGATGCCTTGACCTGTTCTTTGGCTCTCCCCCTTTCACTCATTACTCCACCCCTTCTTTCTGGCTTTCTGATGTTGAAATGGGTCGCAGCCTCTAGGTCTTTGTGGCGGCTCTTCACTCTCTCTCAGAGCCCTTCCCTCTCACCTGTCTGGCTCTCGTTTGTGGTTTGAGTCTCTACTCAAACATCGTCTCCCCAGGAGGCTTTTCATGACTGCTGATCCCATATTGTTTCCTGCCTTCCATCACTTTGGGTTACATGTGCTGGTTTCTTTTCTCATAGCTCTTGCAATGATCTCGTTTGCCTGCTTGTTTACCATTGGTTTCCCCTGTTAGAATGTAAGCTTTGCAGAACCAGGGCCTTGTCTGTCTTTTTCATGTTGGGAAGTGACTAGAGCAGTGCCTAGCATATAGCAATAGGCGCTCAAGAAATATTTACCTAACGAATGGGAAGGTTGGTTGTGCTTTAACGGGGGATATTGAAAGCTGAAAAGGAATAACCATCAACACAGAGGGACGTCAGAACTGCACACACAGCTGGGTAGGGATGCAGTGGGGACATCAGCCACAGGGCAGTCAGGTTCTCCTTCTGCAAGCCTTGAGTGTGTAGATTTTGGGTGCATTCATGACCAGGAAACCACCCAAAGCTCTGATGGATTTGGCACAGCCACAGCTTAGGACTCTCTCATTAGAAAAAGAAAACTGACATTAGGGTTCAGCTGGCACAGTGAACCCGTCTGTTTGTCACCATGACAGGTTTCAATAGACAGCCCTTGACACCAAAACAATAACCAGAGCCTTCACCTAAAAACTTCCTTCTTGGTAGCAATGAGCATCTCTAACTTCACCCATTGCCCTGACATTGACCAGTGATTTTTTTCAAAAATCTCTTCCTGCTGCTGTTCCCACCCATGCCAGCCACACCCTAGTCATCCCAGACAAGCCCAGAACATTCTCTATGTGCTCCTACTTCCACGGCTTTCTTACTCTCCTCTATATACGGGGATCAACCTGCTCATACCTCTCACCCCATAGCCACCTGCCCGAGGCCTGCTCATCATCAAGGCTATGTTCCCCTCACACCCCACCTCCACCACCCCAGAGACCACCGAAGTTGGCATTAACTTCTTCTTCTCTGACACTCTCTCACACTTGCTTTCTACTTTACTAATCACCTATTGCTGCATAACAGATCACCCCAAAACTTAGCCACTTAAAGCAATCACTATTTTATTTCATCTCATGACTTTGTGGATCACGGCTTTGGGCGGAGCTTAGCTTGGAAGACTTTTTGCTCCATGTGATATAAACTGAAGTCATTAGGTGGAACTCATCTGGCGAATGAGTAAGTGTGGCCCAAGAAAGCTCCCTCAATGTTTGACACACTGGCTGGAACAGTGGGAGGCTGGGCTTAGTTGCTGCTGTTGTCTGGAACCTACACATGGCCTGTAGTATGTGTAGGTGGGGGGTCAGGCTTTTGTATCTACTCAGAGCTCCAGGAGAGTTCCAGAAGACAAGAAGTGGAAGCTTCTTGGGCTATAGTTTCCTCTCTGAAAATGAAAATGTTGCATTAATGATATGGTCTCCCAAATGGCTTCGAGCCCCAAGAGTCTCACATTTTAACTGTCTCAGAGTGTCTGTCCTCAGCAATTAATCTCTTCTTTGCTTGGAAAGTGGAGGAATTCTAGGAATCTCATCTAATTATACTAGAATATAATAATTTATGACCTGTTCCTCTAAAGAGCTAAAAGCTATGAACCACCCTGGTAGAATAAGATTATAAATGTATACATACCTCGCTATGCTGACAAGAAAAACCCAAAACCAACACAAAATAAGACAAGCCTCTTTATATTCTTTAACTCATCTAATTTTACTTATTACCCACCTCACTTAAAATCCCATTAAGCTTATAAAGTATGAAACGTCCCATTTCCTTAAGTATTAAGTTTGACAGTTGATATTGCTGACATTTGCTTTGATATTTCTTCTTTTATGTTTATTGTGAAGGTGCATCCTCATTCTTTCAAATGCATGGGTTGGCTTGTGATTATCTTTCAAATTTTTTTAGAGCAATTTTTGTGAAACCATGGGTAAGTCAAAAATTCATGTTATTTTCAAATACTAGTTCTGTTGTGGAACAAATGCAGCACAGACAGCTCTAAATATCAACAAAGTGTTTGGGAAGGATGTGGCTAATGAATGCATAGTACGTTGATGGTTCGAGAAGTTCTGTTCTGGTGATTTCAATCTTGAAATTGAGCCACATGGGCAACCTGAGACCAAGGTGGATAATGATGAGCTGAGAGCTGTAGTGGAAGAGAATCAATCTCAGCCCATGTGTGAATTAGCAGCAAGGTTTGACGTTACTATTCCAAGAATATTGGAACACATGAAACAAATTGGCAAGGTAAAGAAGCTGGATAGATAGGTTCCGCATGAATTAAATGAGTGTCAGAAGACAAATTGTCTGGAAACTTGCCTTTCTTTTCTGTCACGATATAAAGGCAAACCATTTCTGTATTATTATATGTGATGAAAAATGGATTATTTTTGACAATCATAAGTGTTCAGCACAATGGTTGGATAAAGATGAAGTGCTGAAGCACAGTCCAAAACCAAATATTCATCAAAAAAAGCTAATGGTGTCTGTTTGGTGGTCCAGCACTGGTGTTATCTACCACAGCTTCATGAAATCTGGTCAATCGATTACAGTGGATGTCTACTGCAAAGTGATGAGGATGTTTGCAATGAAGCAGCTGAGATTGGTCAATAGAGACAAGCTAATCCTCTTGCAAGACAACACTGGACCACATGTTGCACAAACAACTCTGCTCAAACTACAGAGGCTGGACTTGGAAACTCTCTGTCATCCACCATATTCACCTTGCACCAACTGACTACCACTTCTTCCAGGCTTTGGACCACTTCTTTCAAGGAAAAATATTCAATTCTCAACAAGCCATGGAAAATGCCTTTTGCAATTTCATTGCCACTTGCTCTCCAGGCTTCCTCTCTGCTGGCATAAAGCTACTGTTAAGATAGCAAAACTGTGTCAATAGTTTAGGCACATACTTCGATAAATTGTACTGCTTCTTGTTTGAGATATAATAAACTAAACTTTTGATTTGAAATTGGACATTTCATATTTATTGACCTAAAATAAATAGTAGAGATATGAGGTAAAGATAGGGCCAGAATTTGACAATTAGTAGTATCTGTTGGACAAATATTCACTTAATTTAAATTTAAATCCTTTAAATGGAGCTGTTTTTCCCCTCTTCATCCTGCTTTTCAAGATGGCTTCTGAGAGGAGATGAAAGCTTAGGAGTATTTCTGGTAATTAGGGGAGTAGGGATGTGGGAGGCGGTTGAAGCAGTGAGGCAGCTGGCCCAGGTACTGTCCCTCTCTACAGAGCTGGCATGGGGTAGCTGTTGATCTGATCTCCAGATTGTCATCTACTAAGGATGGTCCCATCTGGCCGCATGGCCTGAAGTTAATCCTCTGATGCTCATGGCTGGCCCTTGTCACTGAATTTCATACCTTGGAAGTTGCCTATTTCTGCCTCCAGGCTGGTCTGGCCCTGCTCTTATCACCTCTGTGATGTCTTCCCAGGCCATGAAGCAAGCTTCAGACCCTGTGCCCAACACATCGGGGTTCAGCAGAGCCAAGAGAGCTTCCTCATGCTCCTCTCTCTAGCTGCTTCCCTCTATCAGCTGTACTGTCTCCTTCTACCAAATTCATCCTGGAGACCTGAAGTCCTCCTCAGGTCAACGTGGGAAAAGAGCCTCAGCATTGCACAACTCCAGGAAGGGCCATTTACAAGCAGTGCAAGAGTGCCCCTGGAGTTGCACAACACAGGGGCCCCAGTGAGGGCGGCAGACCGCCAACCTCAGGACAAGATTCACTCAAGATTCTCTTGGTGGAGGGACCATGACGTGAGTTTGACTCTTAGGCTGGTCCCGGTCTCAATCTTCTCACAATTCCTTAAGGCTAAAGAGGCCTGATTTCTCCCTGCCCTTCTTGTGTAACCAAGGCTTCTCTTATATTTTAGCCTAAGATTTCCCTACTGGAGGTTTATAGAAACTGTATGAATCAGCCCACAGGTCCTGACTCTTGACACATTAATGGGAGCTCAAGGAATTTAGAAATTCATTTCTCCTCACCAAAGCCTGGCTTTGAAAACTATTATCTTGCTAGTGACTCAAAAATCCCATTTGCTGGTCAAAGATGAGAAATAACTCTGTTGCTATAGTTGATCTCAGCCCTTTCCCTGAAGATCTTAAATCCATTGCTTCAGTAGACTTGAGGATCCTCAAGTGGGGAGCCCCAGGGCAACAGTCATTCTAGGAGATGGAATACTTCGGAAATTTTATTTTAAATCATCAGCTGCCATGTGCATATATGTCACAAACATCGTTTTCATGGTTTTTCAAATAGTGGCATTACTGGGCTCTCAAGGGCTAAGAAATAGAATGAAAACTTCTCTTTCTCATGCTTACACAGGATTTATTTCCTATTAACTTCTTCCCTCTTCCCAGGTCCATTTTCCCAACAACTTGGGTTATTTAACACTCTTATAAAGAACAAGTATGTTCTTATCACAGAAATAATTATTTCTGTTTTGAGCTTGCTACACATTTTTGTGTATGTGCCACTGTAGATTTCTAGATGAGGCAACTGAAACACTAAGCCTCACATTTTCACCTTTTCTGGTCCTATGTGTGAGATTAGGCAGCTGTTTGATTTAGAGGAGTCACATGGCCCTTCTGGACATCAGCATCTTCATTGGAAAGTGAGGGGTTGGTGATCTCAGCAGACCTTCTGGCTGTCCACTTATATGAACTGTTTGTTTTGCCATTGACTTGGACAGTCCCCACTGTAAATGTCTAGTGCCTACTCCTTATTTCAAATTCAACTCCTAGATCAACTTACGGAAATCTTCCCAATTCTCCTCCTCACCATGATCCCTGGGTCTTCCAGACTTGGATGGACCACCTTCCCCTACATCTCTATAATTCCCTGCATGCAACCTGCACTTACCACACCACATAACAATGATCTGTTCACAAGGGACTGGCTATTTTAACATAGCACAGTATTTGGTTAGAGTACAGCTTTCAATATATATTTAATGAATTAATTGTTTTACACAAATCTGTGATAGGCATTTCTATATGTGCTTTTAATCTCCAGGAAGGTTCTGAGATCACACAGAGCCCTGGGTAAATAGTCCAGCATGTCTTAAAACAAGTGAGTATTTAAGACTTCTTTGCAAGGACTCATCCTTGGAACACGGAGCCATTCTTAGCCAGAAGAAATGAAAGAATATTGGGGGTTATTTTATAGTTCTTGTAGAAAAGAATGAGTTGGCTCATAGTTTGATAAAACATAATGATAGGCTTTAATCTTCAAGACTCAAGAGTAAAGAGGAAAATCTGCATGTACGTTTCTGGAAATGCAACCTGGCAAGTGTCAATATTCCTTTGCCTTTGTTTATTGGCAAATGCTCAGCTTTCATATCCAACATAATTAAAAACTGGGCAGCTTCCTCAAGTCTAATGATCTCTTTGAAAACCCAGTTAGTAATTCTTTTATTTTTTTTTTGTTCTGTTCACAACATCCAGATACATGGACAATCTCAACTCTTGAGTTATTAGTTACTTCTATAAAACTAGAGTTTTCTTGAACATCAGAGACCTGTTGAAAGCTAAGACTCTTTTCAAAGTTATCTGTAGGCAAATGTCACATTCCAGGGAGTCTTAGAAATTGCTTATTGCTTTTCACCAAATTGTATTCATTTTAGGGGAATGGGTGTTTAGTTCAAAGGGTGACCACTTTTACTCCTTGTTTAGGAATCCTTTACCTCTGGTTGAACACCTAAATTTTCTAACTTAGCAGAGATCTGTCAATCCTCTTAGTGAGGGTAAATGAAATGAGATATGAGCCTTTCCCATTGTGTTGGCCCTTGGACAGCATAACCAATCTTGCCAATGTGTTTTACCAGCTTGCCAGCCAATAGCCCTGTGTTCCCTGATTTGCCACATACATCTCTTGGGGAGTTACAGTAGTGATCAAAGGCAATGGCACTCCTAGATGAAAAATAACACTTATGGCAAGACTTGTGTGTGGAGGGGTAGGGAGGAGGAGTGAACATAAAACAAGTATATGAAAATGGAAGATAGCTCTTGGGTGGGTTACATCTTTTTTCTCTCTCTTCATAGATGAAAAATGACCAAAATTATGTTGCTTCCAGAGTACATGTTGACAGAAGATGATTTCATTTTGCAACTTACAAAGGATCAAAGATCTTCTCTGATTTTTTTTTAATGTCTCATATTTAACCTATCAACCTATATTTTATTTAACCTTTGTTTTTCTGGTATAGCCAGGTCCTTGAGACTACCCTGGCTTGATCCTTACATAGGAAAATGTGTCTGTGAACCGCAATGACTCCAGAGGACCCTGCGCAGGGTCAGCTTCAGCAGTAGGATGAAGGAGCCCAGGGCTGAGCTATCTCAGCATGTTACATCCAGCATCAGCCATCATGAAGTGCTCCTGTGTGCCAGCCTACCTTGACTCACGTAATCCCCACAGATACCCAAAGAGGTATGTATCAAGAGACCAATTTGGTAGATGACAAAGATGAGGCTCAGAGAATTAAGGTAACTTGTCTGAATGTACATACGTAATAAAAGACAGAATCAAGGTTTGAATTCAGGTTTTTCAAATTCTAAATATTCTTCCCTAACTGCTGTGTTATACTGGCCCCTCTTCTCACCAATTAGAAGGTGACATACAAACTAAGCCCTTAGTTCCCAGCCTTACGTACTTTCATCTAAACTAATTCCTGTAGTGAGCCTCTGAGATTTACCAGGGCAGCCACAGCTGAGTCCTGTGAAGTCTGCGTCTTGGGGGCACATGCCCTCTGGGCCGCTGCTCTTCTTTCAAATTAGCTTTCTTCACCATTCCACCCTTCCCCAATAGGTAAACAATGCCATTAATCCCTAATAATATATTAATAATTAATATTAAGTTATTAACACTAATTAGCATTGAATGATTAATAATTTTTCTTATTAATCAAATTGCAATGGGGCAATTGAGTTAATTCATTGGATGGAAACCTGGGGCTATGGTTCCTCTAAGTCATTGGTTCTCAGCTAGTGGTGATTTTGCCCTCCCAGGGCACACTTGGCACTATCTGGAAATACTTTTGGTTTTCACAGCTTAAGGAGGTGCTACTGGTATCCAATGGGTAGTGGCCAGGGATGCTGCCCAGCATCCCATAAGACCCAAGACAGCTCCCCACAGCAAAGAACTATCTGGCCCCAAATGTCAATAGCACCAACACTGAGCAACCCTGGTCCAACCAAACCACAGAGGTTGTCTTTCTACATGTAGTTAGGAGATCAGCCTGAGACGTACAGAGGGATGAATCATCTTACATTTGCCTCCCAGGCAGAAAAATGTTGAACCCAATCCTCATTTTACATTTGCTTCTTGAACAATGTGATAGATTGTGGGAGCCTTTTTCTCAGAAGGTAAATAAATAGGTGGGTATCAGCCCACCTGACCTGGAAGTAGCTGGCCCCACCAAGACAGCAAACACTAAAGCCCCAGGCTCCTGCTGCTTAGGAAGAGCAGAACGGACTGAGCAATGAGCCAGGCAGGAGTGCTGGGTCCAGTGTCTGTGGCCCAGGGTCGGGAGAGCAGAGCATGAGGCAGAGCAGGCTATGCAGGCACCAGTATCCACGATCACAGGAACAGGTTGTCCCAGCCCTGTTCATAAATTGCTGCACTGTACCTCTTCAGCAGCCACACCTGGTCCAAAATAAGACTGTGCCATCTGTGATGACTGCAGGGAGTTGGTTATTAACAAGCTGATGTGCTTTTTCTGCTAAGCTGTACTCTTTTGCTCTTGCAAAAAAAGAAAATTTAGCCTTCATTCTTTTTTTCTTTTTCCTGCAATTCCTCTTTTGTGATTTTCTGAGAAAACTTGGGGGCACACTGGTATTCTCATTTATTATTCTTCAGTCTCCTAATGGGGTGCTCCTTGAGGATGGATATTGTCTTTTTCATAAACCAAGGGCCTGGTACATAGCAGATGTTCAAAATGTGTTTGTGGGAATAAAGTATTTTCTGAGACGCAGGTAAACAACGCAAAAACACCTAATATTTTCTGTGCCTAATTGTCGCTCCTTTTAAAGTCACAAGTTTATATTAATGAGATGTCAACTGTCGTAATTAGGACAACTCATAGGTTTAGCATATGTGTGGCAGAGGGGTCACTGTGAGTCCACAAATGCTTACTAAACATGCACTAGGTGTTAGGTGCCCTAAGGGATATGTAGATAAATAAATCATGATTCCTACATCAAGGACATTAAATCCAGTGGAAATAATTTTCAAAGAGCTTGCTAGTACAGACAAGTCATGGTACATACTAAATTGGGGGTTTAAACAAACATCAATAGGAGCACAAAGGAGAGAGACATTTAGAGAATTTTGACTAAAGGAATGCTTTGAGTGAGGTGGCGTCTGAACGGAATAGATACTGTGTAGGGCCCTCATAAACTACAGCTTCCTATGCTTTAGTAGGATCCACATTGTACCTGTTGGCACGATGCCCTTACCATTATTTTTTTTAACTTTCTAATGTGTAATATATAGACCAAAAATGTGCATAATTCACAAGTATACAGTGCGATAAACTATCACAAAGTGAGCACAGTTATTACCCAGGTTAAGACATAGAACATCACCCTCCCTCTGCCCAGAAGCCTCTGCTTACCCCCTCCCTGCTCAGGACTGCACTCTCCTGTTTCTAACACAACAGATTAGTTTTTCCTGATGTTGAATTTTATAAAAAATGGAATTTTGCAGTATGTTCTCATGGGTGTCTTGCTTCTTTTGTTCAAAATTATTTTTAGGAGAATCATCCTTTTTTCCCACATAGCTATAGTTTATTCATTTTTACTGCTGTATAGAATTCCATCATATGAATATAACAAAACTTATTTATCCATGCTACTGTGAGTTGTTTCAAGTTTTTGGCAAGTACAAATAAATATTCTTGCTATGAATATTTTTGCATGCATCTTTGGTGAACATGTGAAGAATTCTCCATTGAGTATAGGCCTTAGAATTAAATTTGTAAAATCAACGCAATTCTGTGAACTTTGGAATGTACACAAGTGTCCTTATCTTTGACCTAAGGTGGTAATTGAGGGTTGGATGAGATGATTCCAAATCAAGAGAGTTGATAAAATGGGGTACACCGATGAGATTAACATGCAATAAAAACTCAAGGCTTGTAAATGTGGTGAGTATATTCAGAGTGAATACATTCCTCTATCACTTGATGAACCTCCTTGGGTTGTAGAAATGGGTCTGAAGCACTAGTGATTCCATGCTCCTACTTTGGCTCCCATCTTAATCACAGACTTCAGCCAAGCTGAGGCCATGTGCTCTGGCAAGACTTCCTGTGTAACTCTAATCAGGTTTCATCTCTGATTTATTAGGGTTTTGTCAAATAGTTAATACTATTATTCACTCCCATCCATTTCATCAGCAGCAGTTTAAACTCAGTCATCTTGAATCAGTCACAAACAGTCCCAAAGGTTTATTTGGCCTTATATTTCTTAACACAATTTATAGCATTCAAATATTGAGTTAGATTTCAGGATGACATTCATCAAGCCTACTGTAATGTGCCCTTGGCTTTTTTCTCATCATCCCTGTCATCTATCTTGGCAGTAAAAGTGCTGCTGCTTTAACTCTGTTCCATATGATCAGGTAAAATCACTTTTTCTTTCCAAGGCTTGTATTTTAGCAGTGCCTAAGAACTCATCTACAGGGACTGCCTAAATTTCTTTCCTTCCATAAAGATTTGTAATAAACTTACCTCTTCAAATTACATTTTCCCCTAGTTTATCCCAAATTTGGTCTTTTTACCTTTCCAAATGCAGGAATTGCTGATGCAGATAAGGTATATTATCTTTTCCAAAGCAAAGATCAGGTCTCCTGGACTTCCTAAAATGCATGTGTTCATGGGAACGAGAGGCTAAAATACTACGATCTAGTCTACAAAAATCTCTTTTAGAGGGTTCATTGTCTAGAGTGGGTCACTCTCTAATAGTTAAATCTCCAGACTCCAGCCTAAGAGGTAGAGTTCCCAGGATTAACCAACATACGGCTGCTCCTTCCTGAGCTCTCATGTACTCTAAGAGGTTGGAGTGGGATCATCTAGTCCAACCCCACTTATTTCATAACTGGAGAATCCGAGATCTATAGAAACAGCAACAAAAAAAGTTTATCATCCTATTAAGTTGCCTGGCAAAGTCCCAGATGTGCCCTATAGGTATTTCAGCATTAGTCATTCCCTGTATCACAAAAACTCACATTGAACAAACTTCAAGGGAAAGAAGCATAGGCTCTATGAACAGGCAAACCCTGGTTTGCATTGAGACTCTACCACCTACTGGATATTCAGGCAGAATATTTTCCACCCCTTTGAAGTGGGGTTTAATACTGCCTTCCTGGAAATCATGGAGCACCCATATAGCACATGGGACATCGTAGAGCATCATAAATGGCAGCTAAACAGTAATTTTGAAGAGCCAAATGTAGATACTGGACACTTGGAGGGGGGGAAACTTGGGAGTTGGGAGGTAGGTAGGTAGAGCCTGAGAACAAAAGAAGAGGCCAGTGAAAACCAAGAGTGGATTTGGCACACCGTACTAATGCCTGGTTTAAGACCGCAGGACCAATTTGGAACATTAACTTCTTCAGCCAGTCAAGCTACTACAACTCAAACAATTCAATTTTTTGGAGTTCTCTAGATCCTGCCTAGTGTCATGCATTTCTTTTTGCTCCTCCCTTGCAAAGAGTAAGAGCAGAGGAAGAAAAGAGAAGGAGAAGAAAAAGAAGCTGACATGAGCTTACCACCTGGTACAGCAAGAAAACTAGACCACACTCAAGTGAGCCTCCCCTCTCTCCCTCACCTTTCCTGCAGGTGCTGTACAGCACACAGGTATTTCATTGTTTGAGTGTTTCTCAGAAGCAAGAGTCCTGTAGTCCTTATATCTCTCAGTACTCCTGGTACATAGCTGGGTACAAGGATAAGCATCCAAGAAATTTTTTGTAAAGTCATGAGGCTGGAAGGGAGTTGAGAGATGAACTCACTCATTTTTCTATTGAGAAGATGGCACAAAGAAGGGAACTAGAGAAAGGTAACACATAATTACCATTTCTTATGTTTGGGTGTAAGAGTGGGTAGAACAGTGTCCAGTGGATCAAAGCTCAATCTGCACTCCTTCCTCCTAGCCAGGCTTTATGACTCTCTGTTCAAAGTGACCACAGAGCAGCCCAGGGCTTCTGTTTTCACTTCACCTCCTTGCTGAATCTTGCAATCTTGCATCATTGAGTAGGTCCACAATCATGCAAGAAAACCGTTTCCTCTTCCTTTAAACTTTTGTATAGCTTTTGTTCTCCTGCTAGGCAAGTTCCCAACTAAAGTTGAATTTCCAGTTTGGAAGTGAACACATGGCCATGTGACTTAATACATTCTTCCTAGTAGAACTGGAAAAGTCTGTCTTCAGAAATACTGTATATAGCTTCAGCTGAGACCCAAAACCATGGTTTACCAGCAAAAAACGGTAGGGACAAAAAGAAACTCTATATTAAGGTTCAGTGATCCCAAACTCAGACAACTGTTGCCAAAACTGGGCAAGTTAATGCCGCCATCTGCAACAGCTGGGCTTCCACAAATACCACCATGCCTCTCACTCATCAGCAGCATTGTGTCTCCAAAGCCATGTTGGTCTTGCAAGACTGCCTGCTGCTTGGCACCATTTCAACATGTGAATATTTCCATTCAAGATTTCCCCATCTGACAACGGCCCAGGCAGCCATGCTCTGGTGTGCTGGTGGTGTTCTTACAAGGGGATCAGTCTACTGAGAACGTGACACCTGCCTGTGGGCTATGTGGGAAATAGCCAGCAAAGCAGAAGTCACAGGGCATGGCTTGCAAAGAAAGAAATTAAATGTGTTGCATGCTATTGGTATAGCCAGGTGACAGAAGCCCATCTGGATATAATCTACTCCTAGGAAGCAGAGTCAGAGATCCGAGAAGTGACAGAGATACACAGATGCAGGAATTTTTATCCCACATCAATGAACTTGGCAAAGTTTGGATTCTCTGTAGAGCTCTATATTTGGGATATTTGCCCAACTAATGATAACATCTTTTTGAGGACACTATAAACTTCATGATGCTTCTCTGGGTTCAAAAGATCCAATCAATCTAATCACATGCTCGTCTCTAGCACATGAATAACGAGGAAATTCAGAGCTGCTGTGTCTTCATCCTGGTGACCTCTACTGGATAGCTTAATTAAAATGTTTGGGGGAGGGTGGGGAGGAGGGTGTATGATAGACATGCATTTTAATTCTCTTTCTTAGCTAAAAATCATTTATTAATCCATCACTGCACAAATAGAATCCTGATTTGTTTTATGATATTCATAAGTGCTTTTAGGTATTTTTGATAGTTTGATATATATTAGGCAGTTATTCCCCCTCCTCCACTGGGAAGTTGGAGGGGTTCCTTTCCATGCCCTTTGGAAGCTCAGTGGATGGTGCCTCAGACAATGCTTTGACTACAATAAATGCTCAATAAAAATTTTTAATAAAAAATAAGTTTTTACTTTAACTTATTCCTTCTCTGATGCTCTTTTTTTTATTTCTAAATATTAACAGGTTCAAATGTTTTTGTTACATAGATACCTTGTATAATGCTGAAGTCACGGCTTTTAGTGTGTCATCACCAGAATAATATTCTTTGTACCCAGTAGGTAATTTTTTATCCCACACCTCCCTGCCCACTCTCCCCACGTCTTGGTTTCCAATGTCCTTTGTATCTCTTTGTGCCATGTATGCCCATCGTTTAGCTCCCACTCATTAGTGAAAATATATTGTGTTTGGTTTTCCATTCTGGAGATACTTCACTTAGAATAATGGTCTCCAGTTTCACCTAAGTTGCTACAAATAACATTATTTCATTCCTTTTTATGGCTGAGTAGTACTCTGTGTGTGTGTATATATATATATACATATAGGTATATATATATCACATTTTCTTTATTCACTCATGAATTGATGGGCACTTAAGTTAGTTCCACATCTTTGCAATTGTGAATTGTGCTGGGATAAACATTTGGGTGCAGGTGTCTTTTTGACAAATGATTTATTTTCCTGTGGGTAGATACCCAGCAGTGGGATTGCTGGATTGAATCATAGGTCTACATTTATTTCTTTGAGGTATCTCCATACTGTTTTCCATAGAGGTTGTTTAATTTGCAAGTCCATCAACAATATATGAGCATTCCTTCTCTCTGCATCTACGCCAACATCTATTGTTTTTTGACTTTTTAATAATGGTCATGCTGATAGGGGTAAGGTGGTATCTCATTGTACTTTTAATTTTCATTTACCCTATGATTAGTGATGTTGACCATTTTTTCATATGTTTGCAGGCTACTTCTCTATCTTCTTTTGAAAAACTTCTGTTTGTGTCTTTTGTCCACTTTTTGATGGGGTTGTTTGCTTTATTCTTGCTGATTTGTTTGAGTTCTTTGTAGATTCTGGATTTAGTCCTGTGTCAGATATATAGTTTACAAATATTTTCTCCCTTTCTATAGGTTGTCTATTCACTCTGTTGATTATTTTCTTTGCTGTGAAGAAACAATTGAATTTAATTAAGTCCCATTTATTTATTTTTGTCATTGCTGTATTTGCCTTTGGGGTCTTCTTCATAAATTCTTTGCGTAGGCCGACGTCTAGAAGAGTTTTCTCTGTTTTCTTCTAGAATTTTTATGGTTTCATGCTTTACATTTAAGTCTTTTATCCATCTTGAATTAATTTTTATGAGTGGTGAGAGATAGGGGACCTGTTTCATTCTTCTGCATGTGGCTATCCAACTTTCCCAGCACCATTTATTGAATAGGCCTTCCTTTTCCTAGTGTATGTTGTTGTCCACTTTGTCAAAGATCAGTTAGTTGTACATAGATGGTTTTGTTTCTGGGTTCTCTATTCTGTTCCATTGGTCTATACTTCTACTTTTATACCACTACCATGCTGTTTTGGTTCCTATAGCCTTGTAGCATAATTTGAAGTCAGGTAATGTGATACCTCCAGATTTGTTCTTTTTGCTTAGGATAGCTTTGACTATTTAAGGTCTTTTTTCATTCCAACTAAAGCTTAGGAGTATTTTTTCTAGGTCTGTGAAATAAGATATTGGTATTTTGATGGGGATTGTGTTGAATCTGTAAATCACTTTGGGCAGTATGGACTTTTAATGATGTTGACTCTGCCAATCCATGAGCATGAGATATTTTTCCATTTGTTTGTGTCATCTGCAATTTATTTCATCAGTATTTTATATTTCTCCTTGTAGAGATCTTTCAGCTCTTTGGTTAAGTATATCCCTAGGTATTTTATTTTCTTTGTTGCTATTGTGAATGGTATTGAGTCCTTGATCTGACTTTCAGCTTGACTGTTACTAGTATATAGAAATGCTACTGATTTGTGTACATTGATTTTGTAACCTGAGACTTTGCTGAATTTATTTATCAATTTTAGGAGTCTTTTGGTGGAATCTTTAAAATTTTCTAGATACAAGATCATATCATTATCAAACTGGGATAGTTTGACCTCCTCTTTCCTAACATGTAAGCTCTTAATTTCTTTCTCTTTCCTGATTGCTCTGATTAGGACTTCCAACACTATGTTGAATAGAAGTGGTGACAGTGGGCACACTTATCTTATTGCAGTTCTGGATGGGACTGCTTTCAACTTTTCCCCATTCAGTGTGATGTTGGCCGTGGGTTTGTCATTTATGCCTTTTAATAATTTCAAAGTATGTTCCTTCTGTGTCTAGTATGTTAAGGGTTTTTGTCATGAAAGTATGCTGGATTTTATCAAATGCTTTTTCTGCATCTATTGAGATGATCACATGGTCTTTATTTTTGCTTCTATGTGGTGAATCACATTTATTGATTTACACATGTTAAACCATCCTTGCATCCCTGGGATGAAGCCCACTTGATCATGGTGAGTTTTTTTTTTGTTTTTTTTTTTTGAGTATGCTGTTGAATTCAGTTTGCTAGTATTTTGTTGAGGATTTTTACATTCATATTCATAAGGGACATTGTTCTGTAGGGTTTTGTTGTTGTTGTTATTGTGTCCTTTCCTAGCTTTGGTATCAAGGTAATATTAGCTTCATAGAATGAGTTAGGGAAGATTCCCTCCTTTTCAATGTTATAGAATAATATCTGCAGGATGGGTACCAGGTCTTCTTTGTAGGTCTGGTAGAGTTTGGCTATGAATCCATCTGGTCTGGGGCTTTTTTTTTTGGTTGGGAGAGGTTTTTTTATTATTATTACTGCTTCTATCTCACTGCTCATTAATAATATGTTTAGGAGTTCTATTTCTTCCTGATTGAGTCTTGGGAGGTTGTGTGTTTCCAGCAATTTGTCCATTTTCTCTACATATTGTAGTTTATGTGCATAGACATTTTTATAGTACTCACAGATGATATTTTCTATTTCTGTGGTATCAGTTGTAATATCTCCTTTTTCATTTATGATTGAGATGATTTGGGTTCTTTCTCCTCTATTTCTGGTTAATCTAGCAAGGGGTCTATTGATTTTGTTTATCTTTTCAAAGAACAAACTTTTCTGTTTTGTTAATCCTTTGTATTTTTTTCTATTTAATTTAGTTCTGTCCTGAGCTTTGTTATTTCTTTTCATATGCTGGCTTTGGGTTTGGTTTGTTCTTCTTTTTCTAGTTCCTTGAGATGTGACATTAGATTGTTAATTTGTGTTCTTTCTGTCTTTTTCATAAAGGCATTTAAGGCCTTTATGAATTTTCCCTTTAGGACTGCTTTTGCTCTATCCCATAGATTTTGAAATTTTATTTCCCTTTTGCCATTAACTTCAAGAAATCTTTTGCTTTCCACCTTAATTCCATCATTTACCCAAGGATTGTTCAGTAGCACATTGTTTAATTTGTTTAATTTCCATGACTTTGTGTAAAATTGCATGTTTCCTTTAGAATTGATTTCTAGTTTTATTCTACTGTTGTCTGAGAAGATACGGGGTATGATTTCAATTTTTTTTTAATTTGCTGAGACTTGTTTTGTGGCCTAAGATATAATCAATCTTGGAAAATAGCCCATGTGCTGATAAGAAGAATATTCAATAGTTTTGGGGTAGAATGTTCTGTAAATGTCTGCTAGGACAATTTGTTCTAGAATCCCATTTAAGTCCATTATTTATTTATTTATTTTCTGCTCCAATTATCTATCCAGTTCTGTCAGAGGGGTGTTGAAATCCCCAGCTATTAAGATGGTACTGTTTATTTCTTTGCTTAGATCTTGAAGAATTTGCATTACAAATCTAAGAGCTCTTTTTTTAGGTGCACATATATTTAGGATTGTTGTCTTCTTGTTGAATTGCTCCCTTTACCATTATATGATAACCATCTTTGTCTTTTTTTTTTTTTTTTACCATTGTTGATTTAAAGTCTATTTTATCTAATATGAGAATGGTCACACCTGCTCACTTTTGGTTTGCATTTTTGTGGAATATTTTTTTCCATGTCTTTACCTTGAGTCTATGTGTGTCCTTGTGGGTTAGATGTGTTTCCTGGAGACAGCAGATACTTTGGCTGTGTTTTCTCATCCATTGGGCATTCAGTCTGTTCACATTGAGTGTTAGTATTGATATATGGGATGCTGTTCTGTTTATCATGTTGGATAATAACTTATTGTTTTGTTTTCTCTCTTGTGCTATTGTTTTATAAGAGCTGTGAGTTTTAACTTTGGGGTGTTTTTATACTGATTAATATCTATTGTGCTGTTCCATGTATAATACACTTTTCTGCATTTCCTGTAGGGCAAGTCTACTAGTGACAAATTCTCTTAGTGTTTGTTTGTCTGGAAAAGTCTTTATTTCTCCATCATTTATGAAACTTAGTTTTGCAGGATACAAAATTCTTGCCTAGCAGTTGTTCTGTTTGAGAAGACTAAACATGGGGCCCCACTCCCTTCTGGCTGGTAAGGTCTCCACTGAGACGTCTGCTGTTAGCCTGATAGATTTTCCTTTGCAGGTTAGTTGTTGCTTTTGTCTTGTAGCTTGTAGAATTTTCTTCTTTATTTTTACTTTGGCCAGGTTGATAACTATGTGTCTTTGAGATGTCCTATTTGCTATGAATCTTCCTGGTGTTTGAGGACCTTCTTGTATCTGAATATCTGAATTTCTGGTGATACCAGGGAAGTTTTCCTCAATATTTCCCTCAAAGAGGTTATTCATGCTTTTTATTTTTTCTTCTGCGCCCTCCAGGAAACCTATAATTTGTACATTGTATCATTTTACATAGTCCCATGTTTTTCTGAGTGATTATTCATTCTTTTTTATTCTTTTTCCTGCATCTTAGACTGAATGGGTTTGAAAGCCTTGTCTTCAAGCTCTGAGATTCTTTACTCTTCTTGATGTAATTTGTTGTTGAAACTTTCTACTCTACTTTGTAATTTCCTAAATGATTCTTTAATTTCTTTAAGTTCTGATATACCATTTCTTATGTTGCCTATCTTTTTAGTGAATTTTTAATATTTTTCATTCACGTCCTAAAATTTTTTTTTTTTTTTTTTTTTTTGGTTTTCAACTTTCTCTTAAATTTCATTGATCTTGTTTGCCATCTATATTCTGAAATCCACTTCTGATATTTCAACACTGTCCTTTTGGTTGGGATCTGTTGTTGTGGATCTATTGTGATCCCTTGAGAGTGTTGAACTAGCTTGTATTCTCATGTTTCCAGAATTTTTTTGCTGGTTTCTTCTCATCTGAAACCTCTGCTCTCAGCTCAGGGTTGATAGGTTTAGGACACACCTATTCTGCTTTGCTGGGAACTCTCCTACTTAGTGAGAAGGAAGAGGAATCCCTAGATAGCACTTTTGTATCCTACTCTGGAGGACTGACCCAGCTGGAGAGGGGTGGTTGCACTGAGAGCCTGTAATGCCTCTATTCTCTTGTGTTGTCCTGTTCCCCTGTGGTTGTCACAATGTTGACTGGGGGATATCTGTTCAGATTGGTGGGTTGGTCCCCAGGCTACTGTTGAAAGCTGGGACAGGGGTCAGGGAAAGTTCCTCTTCACAGAGGTAGGTGGCATGACCTTGGCTGGTGCCTGGGCAGATTGTGGGACCTTGGTGGTCACTTGGACACATCACAGGCATACAGCCAGTGATATGGCATATTGCACAATCTTGGTGGGTGCCTGGGAATGTCTTGGGATCTTATCCAGTGCCTGAGTGGGTTGCAGGACCTTGGCAGATACCTGCATGAGGTGCAGGACCATGGCAGGTACCTGTGCAGTGCATGGGAAGTTGGTGGGCACCTGGTGGTCTAGGGTCTTGGCCAGTGCCTGGGTAGGTTGTGGGACTAGAGCCGGTGGCAGGGTGGCTCCTTGGGCTGCAGTGGCTGGGCTACCCATGGCTGGCAGGGCCAGGGTGACATGTGGCATTCCATTGGGCAGTGGCAGTGGCTGGAGCACTCCCTCTATCCTGGTCCAACTGTGGCAGCTGCTGTGGTGCTACTTATGTAGCAGTAGCAGCACTACTGAGATGGCAGCAGTGGATGCTGAGGGCTAGTGGGAGCCTGCTCTGCTCATATCCAATCCAACCCCCCTGCAGACTGGACATTCTGAGGCTGAGAGTGCAGATTGGCATCTGTTGCCATGTCTTGGGATCGGAAGTTGGAGGGACCCCCCCCCCCAACTATATCCACTCTCTGGTGCAATGCTGCTGCACAGTCTCCAACCAGCTCCCTGACCAATTCAGAGGCCTGCTGTGGCGGAGAAACCCTTTGCAACTCAGATTTCACTGTCTGCTGGGGGAATGTAGAGCCCCGGGGAATCTCTCCCCTAACTCTTTAAGGCCATGTGGACACTTCCCCCAGGTATCTTCTGATCTTGTCAAGTGGATCACCCTGCCTCTCTCTCCCTCACTTCTCTGATGATTCACAATACTCTCTCTGAGATGGTCAGTCCATCCATGACTGAACTTCTACCCACAACATTTGATCCTCTCCTTGAGAGTGGCAAGTGCAGGCCGCTCTAGTCTGCCATCTTGGCCCCTCCCCTCACTCAGTAAATATTTACTGCATTGAATTGAAACAAAAAAATAAATATATCCACAGAGGAAAGAGTGTAGGGACTATGTAGGAACAGAGCTCAGCTTCTCTCATCACCCCCAACAATGCTCCACTTGGTGGGAATTAGGGGTCAGTTGAAATTGACTATTAATCAGAGCAGGTTGTTGTAAGAATGATTCTAAGTTCTTTATCCACAATACCAATACCCCCATTAGTGAGACTTTTGTAAAGATAAAGTGGTAAAGTGACAAGTTTTGCTATTTAGTAGCTATAGAGCCTGAGCAAGTTACCTAATCTCTCTAAGCCTCAGCTATCACATTAATAACAATGGGATCTATCCAGTGGTGTGATGAGACCAGCTCTCACTGGCTTGCAAGAGCTGATTTCTGCTTCTCTTCCAGACTCTGAGTTCAGTGGCTTCACATAGGTCAAAATGGCCAAGTGGGAGTATTTACACCATGGAAATTGGTAAATGCCACAAATCGGAGCACTTTTTTTGGAGAGCCATTTGTTAAACATTTTATGAGGGTTAAATAAGATAATCATGTTAAAGGGCTTTACAGTGTCTTGCACACAGTAGGTGCTTGACAACTATGAATTATTACTATATTTCATAGACTCTAGGACTTTTAAATATATTTTTACATCTATGAAATCCAGGTGTGACTTGATTATAATTATTATAATCAATAGTACTTTCTAATTATAATTGGCAGCATTTTTTTTCATTTTTCTCACAAAATAATAGCTCATGTTATAATCAATAGAGTATTAAGAGTCAATGAAACATTAGTAGTATTATTATCATCATCCTCATTATTATACTAGACCCTTTATAACAGTCCATGTAAATTATCCTCAAAATGTGAGGGAAAATATGTCCAAGTCCCACCAACATGTAGTAGCATCCAGCTGATTCTAGAAGAAGATTTAAAGAAGACAAAATCTCTCTGTCTTCACCCTTGCCTACAACTGGTGGCTTCCCCTTCCTCCCACCACAGATCCTCCATCCAAGCCCCCAGGAATGGACCCTTGGGGCCTTTAGTATGTTCGAGCTGCTCCACTGAGTGTGACTCCCCTGAGCAGTTTTGTACTGACAGCCTCATGGCTCACGAGGCACAGGGAGCTGAGACCCCTGTTAAAGGCACCCACAGCAGGCAGAAGAAGTGGGCTGGGCTGCTCTGGAGAAGGATTTCCTGTCCCTGAAATCAGCCATGCAGGTTGCCACTTGCAGAACTGCTAGCTTTACAAACTTTCCTGTGTGGGCAACCTGCTGTCCGGTGGGTGACACATAGCCAAGGCTCCATACATGTTTGTTGAATAAGCCAATGAATGACTAAATGAACAACAATAATAAAGATATGCCAAATATGAAAATTCTAATATATGAAATGATCAAGTATTATTTAGGATGTAATAAATGGTACTCAAGTATCTTGCTAGTGGAATGTAAACAGCTTTAGCTCCTTTAAAGCACAATTTGCTGGTGTGCATTAAAATTTAATATGTGTCTACCATGCTGTCTGCTTCAGAGAAACATTCACACTCAGTCACAAACTAGAGTGCACAAGGATCTTCATAGCTGTGTCTTCTCTAGTGGCAAGAAAAAAACTGTAAAGAGCCTAAAAATCGACTAGTAAGGGACAGGTTAATAAACACGGCTACCTCCATAGCCGTTTTATATGCAGCAGATAGGAAGAAGAGGTCAATCTGTGTATATTAACAAGAAAAGAAATATTAGTGAGAGAACAAAACAATTTACTGAACACTATATGTAATATGATATTTAAATTTTAGAAATATGAAACAAAACCACTTTTTTTCCTGTATTTTCATATGTAAGCCTAAATGTATTTTTTTAAAAAAGGTAACAATAGTTACCTCCAGGAAGGGGGGAGAGGATGTGGGGAATGTATGGTCAAGTTAGACTTTTGCTATATTTTTGTGCTTAGATTTTAATTTTACAACTGGAGTGTATTTGTATATTATTTGTGTAATTATAATTAAAATAAAATAAAAGGGAAGCCCAGCTAACATGTGCTCAGGCTGAGGCATGAATTCATGCAGCAGGTATGTGAGCATATCTAGGGAGGGGGCCGGCGAGTCTGCGCACTGAGCAGTCAAGTACAGCAGCACAGAGCAGCTTAGAGAGGCAGCTCCTTCTGCTCTGGGAGATTATAAGCCAGGACGGAGGAGGGCAAGAGCTCCTGAATGCAGTTCCAGGGCTCACTGGCAGGAAGGCACAGGCTGAGGTGACAGCAGAGGCCACAGTGGCCCTGCCTTCCCCCTGTTCTCCTCAGCTAATGCC
This sequence comes from Lepilemur ruficaudatus, assembly GCA_963574885.1. NCBI lineage: Eukaryota > Metazoa > Chordata > Mammalia > Primates > Lepilemuridae > Lepilemur > Lepilemur ruficaudatus. Next base: position 53,400 of record CAUYRT010083305.1, read on the forward strand.
CAGGGAGGGGACAGCTGGGGAGAGAGGGACGAGGGAAAGATGGAGGGAGAAGGGATGGGAGTCATCCTAGACGGTCACACCTACCCGGTGTTGTACTAAGGGCCAGGCCTTTCTATAGCTGAGAGGTCAGGGCATGTTTCCCTCCTCCTCCTTCACCCACCTCCTCTGAGCAGGGTGCTCTCTCTGTGCTGGCACCAAGTGCCCACCCTCCTCACACCGCAGAGTCAGAGAGCCAGATGGTGCCTCAGAAAGTTATCTTGGTCCCTCCTTGCTAGGACGTTAGCAATTAAGCAGGCCCTGAAATGAAGTCATCACAATACACAACGAACATTCTTTTTTCTTCCTTGGAAACCAAAATATTTCTGTTGTTCCTTTGTGAGTCCGAGTTCTTATTTCCTAAAATTTTCACAAAATGGCATTCTACCACCTTGGTTGGTCTCCATCCGTCTGTCCATCCATCCAGTCGCATTTATGTAGCACCAACTACATATGTATCAGTACTACAGGGCACCTGATTTTTAAGGGCGGAGAGTTTCAAAGAAGGCTTTGAGGAAGTCACATGGGAAATGAGTAGAGGAAGTCACAATTATCCAAGCAAACTTTGAGGGGTGTGAATGAAGGATGGGAATAGGATGAAGGGGAAACTGAGCAAGCATACTCTGGGCTAACAGAAAAACCACAGGCTACAACCCATTTTAGCAACTCCAGCTCCTGAATTCACAGAAGAAAAAAGAAAGTATAGAAAATGACTCTACTCTTAGTGATGAGGAAGTGAATTAGAGTCCCTGTAGGGTGCTGGATGCACTTTTACAAAGCACAGGAGCATCATTCTGAAGGATTTTTACGCTTGTTAATGAAATACCAATAAAGGCTATGGAGACAGACATGCAGTTAAATGATTTGGGACTGGAAACCAAATTTCTGGCAAAGGGAAGCTTGATTAAAAGGGTGCTGGTGTTTTTCACTTCCAAACCACGGACAGCTAAACAGGCTGGTGTGCTCAGGAGAGACTCCACCAAGCTGAAAGTCAGGAACTAATTTTCCCTACACAGGCTGTTTGAACCCTCTACCTCCCTGACCAGCCTTTTTTAATTAAAAATTCAGTTCCAGTGGTTGTCCTACGCTCAATAAAAGCAACTGCAGACTCTCCAACTTTCTTTCAAATGCCTTGCCTCTTTTACTCCAGGCAGAGCCAACATAAAAGCTTACGGATAAATTAAATTGCCTGTCGGAATATCAGGTAGGCTTGGCACTGCCGGGAAAAAGAGAACCAGCTGTGGACTTCAATAGCTCTAGAATTGGCAAAAACATGTGAAATGATTCCTGAAGAGCTCAGGTGAGTACTCCGCAGGTAGGCAGGCAGGCATGCTGTGCTCCTTCTGGCTTTAAATCCAGCCCTGATTGGTGATTACATTCGGGAGCAGGGTATTCAGGAAACATTTGCTGGTGGTACTCGAAAAGGAAGATGGGCAGTGGTTTCATTAAGCTATGAATGGACAACACAACAAAGGCTCATTGAGCAGTTACTATGTGTCCTTAGGGTTAGAATCCAAGGATAGAACGGGGGAGGAGGATGGCTATGACAAGGGCCAAAAAGAATCCAAGACTGGACAACTCTTGATGGGATGCAGTGCGGGGTGGAGCCTGGGGAGAGGCCCTAGAGTCCGGCTCCATCACCCACCCGCTGAATGTCTTTGATCTCTGCACCTTCTGTAAAATGGGATAAAGATTATCTTCTTATTCATCAGGTAGTTAAGATTAAATGAGGAAGGTTTAAAAGAGATAAGCATAAATCATTTAGCTCAAAGAAAATTAGGCATCGTTACAAGGGCAAAAAGTAGACCGCTGGGCATCTTGCTATAAGTGAGACGGCAAAACCGTAGGAGCCTAGAGGTTCCGGACATTTGTAAAATAAGGGCAGTGCAAAAGCTACCTGTAGGTACACCTCCTGAGGGCAATGCCTTGCAAGTAAATACATTCTGAGTTCGTTTCATTCTATATTGGTTTGATTCTACATGATTAGAACTTGAATTTTTCAAGTATTTAAGTTATGGAAATCACCCCTTGCAGAAACAAACAAAAAAAGTCAGAATCTGCAAAACAGATGCATTCTATTTGAAATGTAAATTAAGCCTTTCAAAATGCTTTTAAGAGGTGGCTTCTCCAGGATAATTGCATTGCAGGGACTCTAGACCAATTACTCTCTAACCCAAATGTCACCTGGCTGTGGATACAAACAGGGTCACATCTAAAGTGAGGCCAAAATTATAGTGCCTTCGAGAATCCCATAGACACTCAAGCAAATTGTTAGTGCCCCTTGCCCGGGATATTGCTAGAAAGCTCTGAGGGGTGTCTCCATGTGCCCATGGGGATGGGGAACTGCGGTGGCCACATGTCCGTCTCCATTTTTTTTTCTCCCATAAAAGAAACTCTCTGGTGCCCCCGCTGCTGCCCGTGATGGATGCCAACATCCATGCCAATGTGCTGTCTCCCGTGATCCCAAAGCTGCCAATTCTTGGGCAGCCAAAGGAGACACTGCTCTGTAGAGGGGGATGAGTGTGCCCCCAGCTCTGAGCCCAGCAGCCACTCTGTGTATGGCCAAGGGTCCCACAAAGCCTCTCATGAAATCAGTTCTGTCACCTTCTGGCTGTAGCTGGCAATGCCACAGAGACCAGGCCACCCCTTCTGAGATCTTCATCTCCCTTCCCTCTGCTGCCTCAGCCCCAAGCACACTGCTTCCACCTTCCCAGGTCCTGAAAAGTGTCCCCAGGGCACCATGAAACAAACTCTAGGTGGAGTCAAGCTGGGAACTTCCGGCAGGGAATGAACATCAGCTCCGGCAGCCAAACGCGCTGCTGAAGTTGTTTGCCCAGGCTTCGTGGGCTCTAAACCTAAAATAAGGTTTTCATTATGCTGTACAGGGAAAAAAATAAAAAAAACTAAATAGCACTCTGATTTTGTTCCAAGGTTGGATTACTGGGGAGGGGTTAGCTGTGATTTATACATAACACCTGCTGGTACATCACAGGTGTTCCTCCCTAGAGGACCTGGTTAAGGTGACAGAGGCATAAAAGTGATGAAAGATGTAGATGTAACTATACCAAATGGGAAATGCAGAAGATGGCTTGCTATGGGTAAATTAATTTCTCAAGTTGATGCAAGATAAGTAAGTTATCACCGTAACAATTCCTTCAAAGGATGGATTGGTGAGGGTTGTGAGACACTGGTTAGAATTATCTGGTTATCTCAAGATCATTATTAACTTTCTTCATTTCTGCCTAAAATCAACCTCTTCCATTTCATGAAATTTATCAGAATTTATTTGAATGAATTCATTCATTCATTCACTATATATATTACTGAATTTCTATTGTGTGCCAGACACTATTTTAGGGCTATTATGCATCATTGACTAAAATATCAGGCCCTGACTTCATGGATTTTTCTTTTATAGGGGGACAGACAAAAAGCAAAGCTAAATGTATAATATGATGTCAGGTAGTGGTAATTGTTGTGAAGACAGCAAAGTAAGGGACTAACGGGGGACGGAGATACTTTAGACAGGGTGGTCAAGACAGCCTCTCCGTGGAGGTGACATCTGAGCAGACATGACTGAAATGAGCAGCAGCCATGTGGCTGTCTAGAGAGAAGCAGGCCCAGGAGAGCGAACAGTTGAGTGCAAAGACCTATGAGTTGCCCAACAGGCTCAAGGAGCAGAAAGTAGGGATGGAAGGGATTGAGACCAAGAAGTGGTCAGGAGCCAGATCAGGTAGGGTCTGTAGGTCATGGTAAGGACTAGGATTTTACACAATATTTTATACAATGTTTTTGACACTAGAATCTACATATATCCTAGTCATTTGTGTAGCCGATGTTGTGCTGAATCACCCAGACGCCCTGATCTGCCTTGAGGACTTACAGACTCATTCCCTCAGCTATGGGGAGTCTTGCAGGAATTGCTGGTTTAAAGGAACCGCTCACCCATCCTTCGCACCCTCCCACAGCCTGTGGCAGCCAATGACTGGTCAGTGTGAGGTACAAAGGCTCTACCCCCTGTCCTCGATTGGGCCAATGCTGAGGGTCAGAGCAGCAGCAGAGCTCTCTGTAGGACGGGCTGAGGCCTCAGCTACATTTGTGTCATAGTCCAGCTTCTCCTCTATCCAATTCCACGTGCCTCAAGCCGTACAGGCCTTGGCCCTGAGAGCTCTACCTAATAAAACTCCTGCACGCAAGTCTTAGAATATCAGAGTTTCTCCCCTGGTGAACTCAGCTGAAGGCAATTCTGAACAACCCACTACATCATACGGATCTGTAACTGTACATAGAGAACCACAAGGTGACGACAAGTCTATTCTGACCGTCTGATCTAACTGGTAAGTTAATTTTTTCTTGGATTCTTGATGTAGCCTGGTCACGTTTTGTCATCGGGTCTTTTCTCTAAAAGTGAATACTAAGAAAGGTAGAGAGAGTAGAATTATGAGTTGGAATCTGGTTTTACTCTATCTGGTTATTTTTAATCTCTTAAGTCAATCAGCTCATTTAAGGGCATGGAAAGCATATTAACAATATTTGATTATGTATGAGTAGATGTCCAAAAGTAACTCTTCGAAGTTTCTAAGAGTGTGGCTAACCACCTTTCCTACTTTTGAAAAATCTAAAGTGCCTGTAATAGAGAAAATGTTACTAAACTTCTAAAAAAAAAATTTCCTGTTACTAACAAATGGTCCACTGAGTAGACACAGCTAGAATGAATCTTGTCATATATAATCAGCACAGGCATTTGATATTAGTTCAAAATTGCAAGTTGAAAGCATATAACTTAACAAAACAATTAGCTCAACCACCAATACATGTGGGTCAAAACAATAATAAAAATGTGCCTAGCCCCTGTGCTTTGTTGATGTTATTTTCCTCTAGTTGCCTACCACGTATCTATTGCTCCTTCTCGTTACTGGCAGAATCTTCAAGTCGTTGGGGGTGACAGTGTACCCAGCCAGAGCCTACGTTTCCAGGTTGAGGGAGGCTGGGGTAGGGTGCAGGGTGAAGTAGCTGGAAGTGGTTTAGTGGGGCTTCTGGGAGACTTCTTTAACCAGGGATGGCTCAGCTGGTGGGGTGGGTATCCTTCTGCCTTCCCCCTTTGTCTTCCGCTTGTGTTTCCTGGATCTGTGGGTCTCAACCTTGAGAGTGAATCAGAATCACCTGGGTGGCTTTTTATAACGCCAATCACTGAGTCCACCCAGGAGTTTGATGCAGTTGATTTGGGTGCAGCCAGCGGACTTACATTTCCAACAAGTTCCCGGGTGCTGCTGCTGATCTGGAGACCACATTTGGAGGACCACTGCCCTGTAGCTGGAGCCACAGTGTCCATTGTATGAGCTTCAGGATGGAAGCCAAGCCCCAAGGGCTGCAGAACCTAATGACAGGAGCAAATGGGTTTCCTACCTTTGCTTAGAGTCATCCTGCCTGCCCCAATTTCCTTTTCCTGAGGGGGAAAAAAAATAAAAATCTTATTTTGTTAAACCACTTCTCTTTGGGTTTACTACTGTATATGCGGCTGAACCCGATCGCATTTCATAAAAAAGGCCTTAGGCCATATCTAATATTTCTTTCCTCCAACTTTTTAGGAAAATCCCAGGTCTAATTTTTTTTTTCCTCCAAGTTAACGGGAAATTGGAATGTGACTTTAGTATGTGAACTCCGGCAATAAAAACTGTGAATTTTATGTTAAATTTGGCTGTATGGCTTCAGACTATCAGTAAATCTATACTCATCCTAATTATTTTATGAGAGATTGTGCACCCAAAACTCAAGGTGTGGAGTTGAAAATGCAAGTGATTTTGCTAGCATTAAATTAATTGTCTTCACGGTAGAAATTATAGGGAGCCCTAAGTCCTGTTCCTCTAACACCTCTCTGTAAGAACTTTTCTTAATGGAAGCAGTTGGGATCAACTGCAAAAAAGAGACTTTTTCTTTTATTCATAAGCAAGGAATGATAAGGCTATGGGCTCTATTCAGTTATCACTCTATCTGATTAAGGAAGGAAAATGATGCTGTGTTTAGAGTTTCTGTGAAAAAAGTTTCTTTTGGATAATTATGCTACTTTTGAAGGTTCTTTGTTTTAAAAAAAAAACTGAGAATTTTGTGTGCTTGCTTTTTTAAAATATGTTTCTATGAAAGATTAAGAAAAAACATGACCATCAGTCTCAAGAGATGTAATTGGATGTTTTTATGGGTCGTTAATTTCTGCTCTGGTTGAAACAATTAAAGGGGTCAAAACATTTATCACTCACCCACACATTCTGCAAATAATTGCCTGGTGACGCTCGCAGGGGCTCATCTGCAAGGAGAGGGCAGACCCTCCCTCCCCATCTCTATCATCAGGGCAGGCACATTAGCTCCAGGGACAGTGATTATTTGGATATTTAACAAACTCTACCTACAGGCTGAGGCCAAAAGTAGTTGAGTAATATCAGGTGTTGCAAATTAATCTTTCTCAGACTGCGTACAAGGGATGGATGGATCTGCAGAGGAGGCCACACCACAGGTCCCACTTAAAGGCAGAGTGTCTGGGAGGAAATAAACTCTCATGAACCCTACCTCATCTTAGAAACCGAAACCTAAACCTAAAAATGGTCAGCAAATATCGCTATAAAAAAAGCACTTTGCTGATTTCCTACTTTATAGCCTTTTCCCCCACTTTCACACTAGCCTACAGAAAATAAATCACTGGTCCTATAACTTTCTAAGATGCTATAAGCTGGCTCTGGATCTCCATTGTGGTTTCCATGCTCTCACACCGGCCCACATGGCTCCTCAGGTCTGGCCTTACTCTGCCAGCAGGATTGAAGCCTAAAGGGGAAGTGAGGTGACCAAGGGGTGGCAGAACATGGCAGGTTATGTGGTTGCCATTTACTCTGATTGAAGCAGAATTGAATCCCTCCTGAGCAGAAGGGGGAGGTAAAGCCAGCCATGGACTGATGATCTAGGGTTTGGGTTTTTATTCTTATATTTTAAAAAATTTTTTTTGTCTATCCCTAAGTTGAATTTTCCTGCCAGACCACAGAATTATTTAAACGAGTCAATCAGTCTGCGGCAGGAGCCAGCAGTCACCTCAACCTCTTATAAGTACAAAACCTGCTTCCCACAGTCCCTGGTTGTTCACTCTGCTTCTGAGTGTCACCCCAGGGCGGTTCTGTGTGGTGCCCACTGTCTTCCCCCCTGGCGTGTGAGAAAGTGTATTTAACCAGCTGCTGTCAGTATCATCTGTCCAGTGCCAGGTGTCATGTTTTTGGCCATGTCCTTAATCCTAGAAAGCAATCCCTCCTGCATCAAGGTGGTGAACAGGAGGTAGATGAAACCAAGCACCACCTAATTATTGTAGGGCAGGAATTTAAGGGAGTGCTCCACCCACAGTCTCCCCGAATTCAAGGCCCTCGAGACAGTGAGCATGATAGGCTGCACCTACATTGCAGGAGGAGAATGGAAGGCAGAGACCTGTTCATTGTTTCCCTGGACAATGTATTCAATTTAGGTTGGGAGAAGCGAGGCCTCAAAGTTGCACGTGAATATGGAAGACAGAGTTCTTCTGCCCATAGTTTTTGCAACCCGAACTCAGTGGGAAGAGAATGGTTAGGTCTTATTGTGTGTGGTGTTTGCCAGAATATGAACAAGTATGGTGAAATTATTACTGTCTGCATAGGCCATCCGTATCCCATATTTCTTTGGCTAGAGAGAGGAGGCTTTGATTCGGTTTGAGGATTTTTTTGCTCTTATTCAGTTGGTTTTTCCAGGTTGCAGTGTTCTCCATTGCTGGACCAGAATATATAGGAGGAAAAACAAAAATGAAACAAAAAACATGTCCAGGGAACTGGACCTAGACCACTGATGCTGTTCCAAGTTATTCTGCCTTCTTTTTTGTACCTTTGAGAGTCTTCTGACTGATGCTTTGTGAAATTTTTACAAGGCTTGTTTGCTGCAATTTTTCACCTATCTTATTTTAGTACACCTAGGGGGTACAAGCTGAATGGTGTTACATGTATATATTATATAGTGGTGAATTCTGGGCTTTCAGTCTACCTATCACCTGAATAGTGCATTATGTACCCCATACATACTTTTTCATCCCTCACCCCCTCCTAACCTACCCCCTTTTGAATCTCCAATGTCCATTATACCACTCTGTGTGTCCTTGTGTGGCCATCATTTAGCTCCCAACTATGTAACTCTCCCTGTAAGTGACAACATGTGGCATTTATTTTTCTGTCCCTGAGTTAATTCACTTAGGTTAATGGCTTCAAGTTCCCTAAAAGTTGCTACAAATGACATCATTTCATTCTTTCTCATGGGTGAGAACTACTCCATGATGTGTTTTTTCTTTCTTTCTATACTTTCTTCATCCACTCTTTGGTTGATGGGCACTTAGGTTGATTCCATATCTTCGTGATTATGAATTATGTAGCAATAAACATACAAGTACAGGTATCTTTTTGATACATTGATTTTTTTTCCTTTGGATGGAGACCTAGTAGTAGGATTGGAGGATCAAAGGGTGGATCTACGTTTAGTTCTTTGAGGAATCTCCATGCCGATCTTCATAGCAGTTGAACTAATTTACATTCCCACCAACAGTGTGTAAGTGTTCCCTTTTCACTGCATCTACACCAACATCTATTGTTTTTTGACTTTTTAATAATGGCCATTCTGGAGTGTCGGTTGTACATAGATACAGTTGGAGCACTAAGTATGTACTCTCTGGACTACTTTGACAGAGTAGGTTTTTGAATGTAACAAGATAAGTCAACTTGAGTGGTAATATATTTTTGGGGAATCAGCTCACTACAAATTGTGACTGTAAACATTGTACTGTAAATGTTTTGTAGTTTTCTCCCAATAAAATTTTTGGGAAAAAAAAAACAATGTTCACACAAAGAGGGTTTCAGACAAATCTTTTCTTTAATTAGAATTAATGGACTATGCCCAATGTAAGTGAAAACTCAAGCCTCAGGTTGCAAAAAAAAAAAAAAAAAATTTGGAACCTGTTAAAAAATACAAAAAGTCATTACCAAACATTTACTGAGACTCTGATATATTCAAGTCTGATTTTACTAAATGTAATCATATTAGTAAGAATCAAATGACTACTGATTTCTCTGGGGAAGAATTGGAGATTAGAAGTTAAAATTTTGATGTAAGTGTTATTTTCTCTAGGAAAATTGCCCTGAATCCATAATGTTAATGTTCATCTTATGTACTTTCCTAATATCCTAAATGTTTCCTGTCATAATTAATACACATTTTATTGTGACTAGCCAGTGTCTGTTTGCCACTAGATTGTGATCTCAACAAGGATAGGAGTTGTGTGTGCCATGTTAATTCCCATATGTCCACTACTTAACAAGCAGCTGCTGCAGCATTGGCCTTTAGCATATATTTGTTGAATTAATGCTGAATGAATAGTATTTGTTTTTCTAATAAAAATATTTCGTCTGGTTAAAGTGATAGAAAACTACATATCCAATCATTAGGTCTTATAATTACAACATTGACTTTTATTCACTATTTAATCTCCTAGATTGTGAGATATTTTACAACCTATAACTATTTTAAAAGTATCTTAATTACAGTCTCTTGGCACATTTTAGGCACATTTACCAACCAATGACCATTTAAGAATTTGCATCACAGTCCTAATTTCATTAGCTTTTATTAGGAAGCAGAGACTCAGGAAAAATGTAATATTACTGGTTTAAAACAGCAAAAAAGCATTTATTACTCTTTGATTAAATTTCTAATCAGTATTCATTTCCAGTTTCTTCCAAGTTATACTAGAGCATAGCAAATAAAAAACAAATCACCAGGCCTGGCAATATTTAAAATATGAATGTCACTTTCCAAATTCATTATTTTCTTTTCCCCAAGGCAACAGACAGCTTAGCTTTCATGGCAAGAAAAATAAATCCTCTGTGGCCATTTCTATGCATTAAAAGATCTTAAATTTTCTGAGACATTATTCGGGCTTGATCTAACAAGTGCTGAAGGCAAAACAGACTATTTACAGTATGCCTTTTCTCCACTTGAATGTCTTTTACTGTATTATTCTAATACCTGTCAGTATATCTGATAATAAAAGAGTCTTTTCACTTCTAAATGTTGTTTATTTCATTAATTTAATATATGACATAGACCTTCATTTTTGAAAACTGCATCAATATATCCCCCTCAAGGAATGTGAACTGAGGTGAAGTGAGAAAAAAAAAGCAAGTTATATTCCTTTCCGTAGCCTGATTCCCTCCTTAGCCACACTGCCAGGTGTGTCCCATAAATGAATTCAATGACAGTTTAATGTAGTAGTTTCTGCAACATTGTTAAATATTATAGTAGTGTCTCTAATTCATTAAATATATCAAATCTGATTTCTGAAATTATATTTTTAATAACAAATGTACTCAAACTTTAATCTTAAGAATAAAAGAAAGAAGTCTTTATATAAATCATATAGACAAATCCTCAAATGGTTGGTGATTTTTCCCTAGCACTTACTTGAGTCTAAAACTTTTTTGATTGTTATTTTATTACTCAGTCTGAATTCTGGAGTATTTATCTTACATAAACCTGTTCTTACACAGTTTTCTGGTTTATAAATGTATCATTGTTTTCTCTATCTAGCTTGTACTTCAAAACACTGCCCTTAAACCCTCCTGTCTTATTTTTAAAAGAATAGATTTTGCATTTCCATTTAGCTGTGACAAGATTAATGAAACCTCAGTTTTGGACTTCACAAAACTGAGTTTCTAGGATCTACAAATGTAACCTGTCTCAACTTTAAGTAGGTTCACTCAATCAATTCTCACAACTAGCCTATGGAGTATGCATTTTAATATTTTTCTCATTTACTGCATTTTTGAACGGTTGAAGAATTTCTCCAAGGCCCCACAGCTATTAAGTAGGAATATTCTACTCCAATATGTTTGACTCCAGAGTACAAGTGCTTGACCTTTATGCTACGCAGTGTAGTTGTTATGTCTGTATAATGTTCATCCGTAAAGTGTATAGTAATTATTTCTTATGGTCTTCAGAATGTCTTTACCTCTCCTCAGTACAAAAGAGAGAGGGCTGATGCAGTATCACATCTTTTTAGTTAGTGATTATATAATTTATTTCCTATACAGTGCATGCGTATTCAGATCATCTGGAAGATCGTGTAATTAGAGGACACTGCTACAATATATGTGTGCTCAAGTAGGCATTTGGCTTATGATGATAAAACTAAATGATCCCACAAAATTTCATTGTTCATCTTTTATCAGTGTTCCTCCAAAGGACAGTTGCTTAACTGTGGGGGCTTCTAGATACATTCCAAGGGATCCCCAACTCCTGTGAAAACTTTTCTTATATGAATACAAAAGTTTAAGTATTTAATTTTGTCTTCTAATTGAGAAAACAAGATATGCATTCATTGATAGAACAGAGAAAACAGAAGTCAACATGTAACCCTGGGACAAATTGAATACAGTCATGTAAACTGAGAGAAAGTTAAAAAATCTTTCTGAATTGAATAGTGTTTAGTAGTGTACATGAATGCAATATATATGTTTATATATGAGCTTACTGAAAAAATAATGTTTGCACAAACTAGTGAATTACAAAAGTGCAGCTGAATTGTATATTTTAAAATGGTTAATTTTGTTACATGAATTTGACTTCAAAAATAATTCTTTGTATATATTGTTTTATTAATATTTACTGTATACTGAATGAAAGGAAAGTCACTCATTACTTTCAAATATGCCTTAGGGTGTGACAAATTATTTTCACTGACTTCAACTACTTCATAATTTTTTACATGTTAAATGCCACTAACATATACTAATACATTGCAAATAAAAAATAAAAGTAACATAATTAATTTAGCAGGTTAGAGTATTTTTGTTTAAAACATTTTATGCAGATATATTTTTATGTAATTGAAATTATGCTGTTTATAGATTTATGCTTCATGTACTCTTTTGGTATTACATCCATCAGTTTCTCAAGTCAATATTCCACCATAATTACTTTAATCATGTTCATATTCTTTTAGCTTCTAATCTTTAGAATACATTTATTTTGTTAGCGTCACAGTTTGAGAAATATCTTCAACTATATTAATATTGAAAATACTAAACTTTTTGTATATCTTAATTACTTTTTGTTTATTTTCAGAAGGAAAATTAACAATTTAAAAATATTTATTTTTCTTAAACAAAGATAAATTCTTACAGAAATTTAGACCAAATTTCCACTCCTAGTAGTAGTGCTTTTCTCTCAACACAGCTAACAAAATTGGAATATTATCATATTTTTAAATTGTTAATTTTATACTCATAGATTTTGTTTTTAATATTTCTTTTTAAAATGGATTTTATAGTTTTTATATATTTATGGGCTTTTATTTCTATTCCATAATATTGGGTTTATATTCTTTACCACTTTTTCTATTGGATTTATGGCATTGTTTTATTGATTTGTAGTGTATTTCATTTGTGACTGGTAATTTTTAAATTGTCTGGTTTATTGTAGATATATTTTATTTTGATTTACCTTTAGATTATATATGATTTTTTTTAAAGTTCTAAAATTCAAGCTTCCTTTATGAAGACATATTTATTTTTTTGCGAATATACTATTTCTTTTATGATTTGAAATTTATTACATGGATACCTTTTGGATAATTTCTTTTGGCTGCTATAGTTTTAGCTCGCAATTGTACTTTATACTCACTTATTATTGAAATGATAAAAAGAGGTTAAGTCTTTTATTCTTATCTTCTAATTATAATGGTGTTAGTAAAGACTTCATAGACATGTGTGTATGTGTAAGAATAAGTGGAATTCTATGTAGTTTCAGCATGTAGATGGTTTGTCCAAAAGCTAGACAAGGTGTTACTATAAAATAAAAACTACTGCCTTTCTAAATAATTAATTTATATCAAGTCAATGGAATTCTGTTGTATGTATCACAGCAACATGTATTATAGAAGAAAGGTGATCATTTAATCATTCATCAAATCTGGAGCACTATTAGTAATCTCAGTTGGACAACAGGCATAAACTAGGACTGTCCTAGAAAAGCTAGGGACAATTAGGTGACTTCACTGCCATATTCTTACGTTTGGTTTTTATCATTGTGCTGTCTGCCTTTCTCTACCTTGTGGATAGATAACCAATACTGGCTAATTGAACAATTTGCAAATGTGACCAAAACCAGTATTTCAATGACAAGTTGCACAGTATGACAGCCCAGACTGCTTATTGTTTATAAACAGATATATTAAATAAAGTTGTACAAATATCTACATAGAAGTTCACTGAGAGCAAGCTTCAAAAGCAGCAAAATGTCCTAGAAATCATATATTTAAGCATTCATTCACTTAAAATGAATCAACATTTTCCCTCATTTTTCATGAAGATAAGTCATCTGCAGTACAAGTAGAGCTAATCGTATTTAAAAGTAACTCTGCACTCTGGGAGGCCGAGGCGGGTGGATTGTTTGAGCTCAGGAGTTCGAGACCAGCCTGAGCAAGAGCGAGACTCCATCTCTACTAAAAATAGAAAGAAATTTGCTGGACAACTAAAAATATATAGAAAAAAATTAGGCGGGCATGGTGGTGCGTGCCTGTAGTCCCAGCTACTTGGGAGGCTGAGGCAGAAGGATTGCTTGAGCCCAGGAATTTGAGGTTGCTGTGAGCTGGGCTGACATCATGGCACTCTAGCCTGGGCAACAGAATGAGACTCTGTCTCAAAAAAAAAAAAAAAGTAACTCTGAATTTGAATTACAAAAAAGTTATAAAAGAATATTAAAACTGATTGTACAAATAAAAGTATAAATGAAGAAGATTTTAGTTACCTCCTCAAATGAAGATGGACTGATACAAGTCTCCAAAAGTGAGTATTTATTTCAGTATTTTCTGAAGTTCTCTGTTAGTCTTAATCTGTTTACTTAAACTCTGGGAACAGACATTTATGATTTAATTGAAGTCAGCTTTTTTTCAGCAGACTTTATATAAAACATGTCTTTTTTGACTTTTTCAATGGCACCTTGGAAACTTAAAAAAATGGTACAAAGTATTTCTTAAGTAATAATTTAACACCATTAAAATCTAATAAGAGATTGGTTGGATATTTTCAAATTCTGAATCATTTGAATTGAAGTGATTTTTCCATTATGGATCATGATTTCTTAGATATATGACATTAAGAAATACAACACTTATACATTGAAATATTGAGTTCCAAACCATGAACTTTAAATACCTTTCTAAGAATATAACTGTAAAATGATAGTTTTAAAATTAAAATAAATTTAAAAAATCATTAACAGTTATATTTTTCCACATTTCCTTTGTTCTCAGAAAGACATTCCAATTACTTGTTGCCCTGTGATTGATGAAAGAAACAATGGGAAAATAAGATGAAAATTTTATATATTCTCCACAGGAAATCATTATTCAACCATGAGGAACAGTAAATCTTGATAAAGAGATCAATTACAAATAGCTCTGTGTGTTCATTCAGAATTGTATGCTTTCAGTAATGAACTGCACATCATCATTAGAAAGGCTGGATATAAATCATTGAAATTTGATTTAATGAAATCCAAAGAACACATTATTATTATTTGCCTTAGGTGTGCAATATAATGATTTGGTTTGTTTCAAGATACATAGCCAGAGAAAATAAATCACAAATATAAAAAAACTTACTTTTTTGCTCATTTTTATTTGTACCTAAAACTTAAAGGCTTTTCTAGAAGCAATAGACAACACAGTCTCCCTACAAATGGCATTATATTCTTACTATTGAAAATCTAAATGTCTATTGTAGTTTATTTTCATTAGAATGAAAGCACCCAGTCTCCAAAGAGCCAAAATCTGATATTTTTAGGTAATTATCCTGTTTTATTCATTTATGCATGGATAAAACACCATGTGCCTAAAAATATGCTTGTACTGACAACATTTCTGAAGATTAATTTCTGCCACGAAGGTGGGTAGATATGTTTCCTTACATTGTCTTTTAATAACATACATGCAGACAAACCCCTATAGATATCTTAAGCCACATGCCTTGGATTCACGAAGTAATGTCAAATCTGTTGAGAGTGTCATGATTGCGGCCTTGTAGAATGGTGCTTTCATTCAAAAGTTTAAACATCTAGGTCAGGTGTGGTGGCTCACACCTGTAATCCCAGCACTCTGGGAGGCCAAGGTGGGAGGATCGCTAAAGGTCAGGAATTCAAAACCAGCCTGAGCAAGACCGAGACCCCGTCTCAACTAAAAATAGAAAGAAATTTATTTAGTCTGGACAACTAAAACTATATATAGAAAAATTTATCCGGGCATGGTGGTGCATGCCTGTAGTGCCAGCTACTCGGGAGGCTGAGGCAGAAGGATCACTTAAGCCCAGGAGTTTGAGGTTGCTGTGAGCTAGGCTGATGTCATGGCACTCTAGCTTGGGCAACAGAGTGAGACTCTGCCTCAAAAAAATTTTTTTTTCAATTTTATTTTCTTTGTTTTGTTTCATTTTTTACTTTAAAACAAAATCCAAAATATATTTCTTATAGAAAAGTTTAGAATATTTATCAGAAGCAAGGGGATTGTAGGATACAACAGCTTTACTATAAGAATCAGCTTAGAGAATAGGAATTAGGAATGTGGTATTTTTTATCCAGTAATATAAATTGAGGAATTGATGGAGGATGAGGAAGTGAGTAGATATCCATATAGATTGTTCACAATACATTTTGTTGGATGTACTGTGTGAAGACAAGAAATGTCCCTTTAAATGCATTTGTAATATGGTTAAACGTTTACTTTTAAGCCACTGAATTTGGATTCCTGCTTCTATAAATTAATCACTGCATTAATATTGAACAATACAAGCCATAGTTTTTCAGACTTCTATTAGAAAGAAAAATGAGTTATAGAAAGAACATAATATGGTCTAACAATTTTCCACAAAGCTCTGTAATCTTCTTAAATATTTAAAGTGGCCTACTGTAACAATGTACCTTGGATATATATATATATATATATATATATATATATAACAATATGTAACAATTTTCCTTGGATATATATGCTTAAATCTTATAAAATTGAATACAATCATGCATTGGTTAACATCAGAAATACATACTATGAAAGGCAATTTCATCTTGCAAACATCGAGTGTACTTACATTAATCTAGATGGTATACCCCACTCCTCACCTAGGCTATATGGTATAACCTACTGCGTCTATGCTACAAACTTGTGTAGCATGCTAGTGCACTGAACACTGAGGCAAGTGTAACAAAATGGTAAGTGTTTGTGTATCTGAACATAGAAAAGTAAAGTAAAAACATAGTATTATAATCTTATGGGACCTCCCTTAGTATATGCTGTCATTGACTGAAATGTCACTGCATATATTATTGGTGTTAATACATAAAATGTATCCCATTTCAAAATAAGTGTATAATAATGATTCAAGGTATCCTTCTTCAGGAACAAAAGGTCTCCTTAATGTGGCCTTTGAAACAGATTTTTAATATAAAAGGGCTTTCCAGAAAGTATCCAGCCATGTGTCAATTCTCATTACAATGGTTGGCTACTTTCCGAACAGCCCTCTGATACCCTGTTATCTTAAACATGAAAAGAAAAACAAAGCCAAACATTGATTCTTACCTATTATAATTTCACTTTTTGAAATCAACATCATTCTAATTTTTTTGTGTGTTTTAGTTTTTCTCTTGCAAATTGTTGGCAATAATAAAAAATTCTTTCTTATGCATGTTTGATATCTGATAGGTTATATAGCTACTGGAAAGGCTCTCTGGATTACATGGTTTAACTTAAATGTAGAAGGCATGTCTTAGATGTCTGTTTTTTTATTGCTTAGCACAGTATCTAGAGCAAAGTAAAAAAAAAGTATATATTTGCATGATATATAAATATATTTAAATAAATGAATAGATAAATAAACTAAAATAAAAACTGGTTTTATAATATTTTGAGATATGACATGTTTGGGGGACAGCATTCATTTTTCTTTAATTATCAGATTTATTTATTCCCCTAAACTATTTCTTACTAATTTTCTTTATTTTTATTTTTAGTAGTAATAATTTTTTTAAAAAATTGAATATTATGCATCAAGCTGAATTAAGCAGTAATGAAAATACTGGCGCCAATTTTGTTGGAAATACGTTTTTTTCCCAGTCCCTCTGTTTTACCGTACTTTGTTGAAAGTTGTCTGAACAACTTTTCAGTAGTAGCAAGTGTGGATAGTGATAAAGATGTTTAAAGTGTATTATTAAACCAAAAATAGGGGTGATGTTATAGCAGCACCACACCACCTCCATGCTCAAAACTCCCCAATGTCTCCCTATTTCTCTCCATAAATATTCAAGTTACAATGATATTGTTAATTCTCTCTGAATCTGAGCCCACACTAATAATTTAACTTACCTCCATTTCTCTTTTTCAGACATATATTTCCAGTTCTGGTAAAGCTCAGCTCCTCAGTTCCCTACTTACCTTGTTAAGAACTTGGGCACTGGCTTAGAATGTTTGTCTTTATTCTGGTTCTGAGTAAGAGTCCGTGTGTCAGGTTTTTTTCTGCAAAGTGGAGAATGAAGTCTCATTTTACGTGGTTTTGTGAGGAATTAAGGTAAAAAAAGGATTTAGCCATGTGCCAAGCACAGTATAAGTGTAAAACATGGCACCAATTCATCATCATCATCATCTCAGAAATTTGCTCATCTTGTTTCCCATTCCTGGAATGACTTTCCCTCTTTTCCTGCTCCTATAACTATGTGAATGCTTGATTTTTGCCCTCTTCTTCTTTATCAACACAATAATCCAGCTCCAATAATTCTCCTGTGCCTTTGTGCTCCTCTGTGACCCTTGCCAATACCCATACTATTTACTGTCTATACACTGTCTTTTTACACTTGCTACTATTTCATGTTGTCTAATTCTTTTTCTAGCAACACTAAAAGCCTTTGAGGAAATAGACTGTTATTTTTTTCTTACAGGTTAAAATGCAATACTGAGTACATATTCAATGATTGACAGACTGTGGAATTTCTCTAGAAATTATACTTAAAATCATCTAAATTACCCAAGATAATTTTCACAAAATTTTAATGACCATTTAAATTTGTATGTACTAGGTATAATTAATACATTAAAATAATTCAGGGGTTTTAATTGAATCTCATATGCCATTTTTATGTATCATTTGTATAATTATAAATGTTCCCCACTTTTATTACTAACAATAACACATAAATATTATTACAAAGTTATAAGAAACAATACAGTCTGCAATTTCATTTCCAAACAGCAGAAGAGGTATCAATAATTATGCTATTAAGTCATCTATAACTAGTTAATACATTAATTGAAGCATATGTGTACTTTTTAGCTTTACTCAACATTTTTCCCTTTCATAATTGATAACTAATTTGTAGATGTTTTAAAAAGCCACTTTATAGGAGTATTTTTAGTAATTTCATCAATTCTTATTTTGCTAAAGTCCAACTACACTATGTAAATTATAAAAATAGTCTTTGTCGATATTTTTAATTCATTACAATAGTTATACTAATCTCCTCTTATAATATTTTATGATAAAAGTTTATAAACTTGTGTATGATTTGCAAGCACATTTTGAAGAGATAACCTGAAAATTTGTCTTATAACAATCACACATAGTCTATTTTTCAATTTGCTCTCTAGGCTGGGTTTTCTTTAGTTACTATACAGATGTAATACCAAATTAAATACTTGAAATTTTAATTTTTATTGTATGTTGAATAAAAAGTGTTTGGTCTATGTATGCAAACTAATTTGTTGATTTTTTATTTAATTATTATGGGAGTATAATTTCCCTAAACATTTCTTTCAAATAATGTGTCATTTAACATAATTTTGATTTAGCTGAGAATCCAGAGATGAATCCATCTGTATATGGTAACCTAATCTTTTATAAACCAGTCAAAAATATGCATTGGGGAAAAGAATCTCTTTTCAATAAGTGCTGGGAAAAATGGATAGCTACATGCAGAAAAATGGAACTGGATCCCTATCTCTCACCTCTTACAAAAATTCACTCAAGATGGTTAACAGACCTAAACTTAAG
>CAUYRT010083306.1:0-42657 GCA_963574885.1 Lepilemur ruficaudatus
TGGCCAACTAAAATATATAGAAAAAATTAGCCAGGCATGGTGGCGCATGCCTGTAGTCCCAGCTACTCGGGAGGCTGAGGCAGAAGGATTGCTTGAGCCCAGGAGTTTGAGGTTGCTGTGAGCTAGGCTGACGCCACGGCACTCTAACCTGGACAACAGAGTGAGACTCTGTCTCAAATAAACAAAAAAAACTATAGGCCCAATGTTGTACAGTAGATCCCAAGAACTTATGCATCTTGCATAACTGAAACTTCATCCTTGTTGAACGGCAGCTCGCCACGGGGGAGAATTCACTTCTAAGCTCATTCACATGGTTGCTGGCAGGCTTGAGTTCCTCAGGAGCTATGGGCTGGAGATTTCAGTTCCTTGCCACATGGGCTTTTCAGCAAGCTGTTTGAGTGTCCTGCCAGCGGGGACCCTGCAGCTGGCTTCCCACATGCACTCAAGACAGAAGCCACAGTCTTTTTATAACCTAATCTCAGCAGTGACCGTCGATCGCTTCTGGCTTATTTGTAAGAAGCGAGTCAGTGAGTCTAGCCGACATTCAAGGGGATGGGATGACAGAGGGTACGTGTGAGGAAGTGAGGGTCATGGGGTCCTCTTAGAGGCTGCCCACCGCTTTGAGGTACACAGAAGGGTCTGGTGACTTGTGCACACAGAGCTAGCTAATCAACTGCAAAGCTGGGATCTGGACCTAGATGATAATGGCTCTAAAACCCAAGTGCTGAACCTCTACCCCCCACCACGTCTCCTTTCTGCCCTTCTGCAATGTGCTTGTATATGCAGAGAGTATTTCTGGAAAAATCATAAACTGAGAATCTACACGACAGCAGAAGGCAGGCTTAACCTTTCATTGGAAATCCGCTGGTGCTGTGGAGTCTATCTGTATGTGCGTATGTCTTCGTGTGTGTTTACCAAGCTCAAATGTTACTTCTTCAGTCATTCTTTTTTTTTTTTTGGCCAGAAAATCCCAAAGGCATGATAAAATGAAAGGATATTTTCCTACTAAAATATAAGATAAAAATCAAGCAAAAATATTGAAACTGCACATTGACAAGGAAAGAACAAGCCGGGAAACCCACAGGACGGTTGAGAGTACGTCTGAATACAAGAATGCCACGAAAACTGCATCCCCCACAAACGTCCAGACCTCCTTAAGAGCATTTGCCCTCAGTGGCTGTTAAAAATTTTTTTCCCCTCCCAGATGGGCTTCTTCCTAATTGACTGTTTTTATTTAACTAATGACTGTTAATTAACCAGCACTGTTAGAACTTTATGGGCCATTGATGCATTGATGGGTGGTTTTAAGAGCATCCCATCCTTTCACGAGTAGCGTAAGAGGACAATTTCCATCATGACGGGGCTTCTGAGTGGTGGATTTTGTGTCAAAAGCACCTGAGCGCCACGGAGATCTTTTATGTCCCTGAGGGCTTTCTCAACGCCGGGCGCCACATTTCTCTGCGACACCAAATCATTTCCATAGCAAACTGTTACGACCCCGAACAGCCTTCGAAAGGACAGGCTGAATGCACGTCAAACGCGTCTTTAAAAAGGAAACAAAAAAACATTTTTTCAGCCAAATGTATTAACCATTTCTAGGCAACCAGGGAACAGGCGGGTAGAATGGCTGAACCTTCGCTCCGTACTGACTGCAAATGCGGGGCAGAAAGAAGGGAATGAGGAAAAAGCCGAAAAAGAAGGAAGAGGGCGACTTCGCAGAAAAAATGAAAGGGGTGAGGAATGAGAAGGAGAGGAGATTTTTTTTTTTAAAAAAAAAAAAAAAAAAAAGGAAGAGAAACAGAAAGTTTCAATAACAAAAGCTGTCAAGTATAGGCAGTCCCCGGGTAGGGAGGACCCCACTTAGGGTGACCTGTACTTAGCAACAGGCTCCCAAGGGTAATTTATGTCATAATTAAATTAATAAGGGTAATTTATATTATAATTTATATAACAATTTGTAATTATGAATACATAAGGGCAATGTATATTATGATTAAATTAATAAGGGTAATTTATATTATAATACCTAATTATGAATCAATAAGAGTAATTTATATTATAATTAATGTGGGTAATTTGTATTATATTATAATTTATAATATGTAATTATGAATAAATAAGGGCAATTTACATTATAATTAAATTAATGATTCGGGAGCACACGTAAACAAACCTGCGTGGCGTAACTGACTTGTAATCAATCTTCAGACTGGCTGCCGGTTTCACAGACAGAGAAGCAGCTGATAGAAACACAAGAACACGAAGAATCAGAAGTCCCAGAGCCGAGAAAGTTTACCACCAAAGAAGGAGCTAAAGCCTCCGGTCTCACTGCAGCAGGATTTGCTCAGCGCGAGGAGCGAGATGCTAACACTGGGCGGTTTGCAAAGGTTTTCCTGCCGTTACCGAGAACGTCAGCTGCTGCCAGGCCATGCATGACGGAAAAAAAAAGAAAAAGGCTGTGCAAACAGCCCTGGGTACCTTTTCCCGGAAACGCACTTCAGGGGCGAGCTGCTCTCCTCCGGCGACAGAGCCAAATCCCGACCCTCCGATTCTCCGGCTCCCACTCCACGCCCCCAGCACCAACTCTGCCCTCACCTTCTGATTAACGTCAGCTGCCTTCTTGCCTCAAAAATGCCCCTTCCAGGAAGCCAGGCACTGATGCGACACTGGGTGAGCGTTAGCCTTTAACATTAGTTTCTGCAATTTCTCCTATCTCCTCTCTATACTTTTTGTATGTTTTTATGTTCTGATGGTTTGAATTAAAAGAAAGAGCACAGTAGTTTCTGTGACCTATTACAACCGTACAGGAGCATTAGCATTATGACAGTATAACACTGTATTGTCACTACCACATATGAGCCATTATATTGTTATTATTATTGCTGTATATGAGCTGTTCATCAGGATCCAAGTTACATACAAATCCAACCTAAAGACATTCTCAGGAACTTATCTGGTCCATAACCCAGGGACCACTTGTATACTGGCTGCCTGCTTTACAAGAACTGGGCTAAGAATGTTTGACTCTTAACTGAATCGCAACCGGGTTAGCTGCAGTGGTAACGCAGAGCGTTGACTCGTCTAGGGTCTGTGCGTGGAACGTTAGTGACTTTTCGGAAATGACATGAAGATCGAATGGGAAGGACAGCAAGGGCTTCACAGCTCATTCGTGTCTTTATAAATGACACTGGTTTTATCCACTTCGTTCTGGGGATGTCACCATGTGAACTCCACCACTTTTATTATTAACTGGAGAAACTCTGTGCGCACCAACAGTGGATAAGAAGTTCAAGGCCACTTTTTACCAGCCACTAAAAAATGACAACGGGTGAGATGACAGACGAAGACCCCAACTGCTCTTCTTCTTTGGTTGTTGACAAATAGAAGCTTGAAAATTTCTTGTCACAATGGGAACGGATTTTGAATCCAGTTCAGTGTTTTCCTATGGAGCACTGCAAACACTGATGCTGCTGTGATCTGCGTGCATTGTTAGAGCGGTCATCCACCTGCTGGCTCGGTCCCCACTGAAAGGGCCCAACAGTTGCAAATTGACCTAAGAATCTGATACAGGTGGAGATGAGGACCTGGAGCCTTTGCTTGGAGCTGAGGAGCCCCCTTGTGGCCTCTCTGCCTAAAAGCTGCTCCTTGGCTTCGTGCCCTCTGCTTGGCACCTGGAACGTGGACTCCTCCAGCACTGCCTAGTATACTTGGGGCCACAGTGACACAGGGAAAGAGAACGTCCTTGTCCGTGGCGGATGGCGCATGTCAGATGTTGCTCAGCATGCTCACGATCTGTAGACACCCCCACTCCATGCGGGCCGCCCTGATGGGATCCTTGGACGAGGCCACTCGTGGCTGTAGGTGACACACCCAGGAACTGCAGGCTTCTCAGATGCCACCTGGCCATACCTGTGCTCTGCCATAGCAATGTTATTTCATACCATCAATGTACACTGCATTTTGTCAAACGTGTATCATTTCAAGACCACAAAACGTGGCAAGAATTAATTCATTAAAATTAATTTTGGTTTTCTACCAAAAAAAAAAAAATAGGAAAGTTACAACTTCAGGGGCCAACACTTGTGACATCATTGGTTCCGGATCCTGGTGAGTTCAAGGAATTTGGCCCTGGTCAAAGAAAAGACGGGATCATGGGATGGCAGTATCACCGGGCAGCACTTGGACAGATTTGCACGTGGGGGAAGCCACTTGGAGTGGGACTCCTGGCTAGAGGGCCTGGACGGACAAGGGAGCTCATGGAAGAGAAGGGGGGTAGAGAGGGGGGCTTAGGTGTCCAGGTCACTCAGGAGCAAAGTGGGGAGTCTGTGGGTTAGAGAATCTGAAGGACAGCAAAAATTTGGGGTCCTTTATAGCTTCAGGATTTGTCTTACATATGGCTAGCAGACACTGGGTGCAGTTTCATGGGCACGGGGTATGCAGGTAGACTAAATGGCTAAAGACATGCTTATGCATATTATATTTATAGCCATTAGAGGTGCGAGAATTTGAGTTTGGTGCTGGTGGGCTTTGAGCTAACAGGTCCCTGCCTGGTGTGAAGAAATAAATGTGACAGGGTGGGGAGAAAGAGGCTGTCTTTGGCCCATTTACACAAGTGCCAACCAACTGAAACCTTTTTTTCTTCCGGGTCTGTGCTGTCCAGTATGGTGGCCAACGAGCTCCAGGCAGCAACCGAGCACTCAAAACGTGGCCAGTCCGAATTGAGACGAGCAACGACACAAAGTACACCAGATGTAGAAGACTCAGTACGAGAAAAAGAATGAAAAATATACCATTGATATTTTCTATGTCGATCATGTGTTGAGATCATACTATTTTGGATGAAAGAGGTGAAATCAAATGTACCATTAAAATTAATATGAAGCCTTTATGTCTGTTTTCTGCTTGTGATTACTTTAGGTGTCTATATAATATAGAAGAGGTTTTCCAAGAATAAGGCTTCAATTGATAACATTTGTCAGTAGAGTGATACCCAACAGGAATAAAATGTGAGGCTGGGGCCAGGTGTGGTGGCTCACACCTGTAATCCTAGCACTCGGGAGGCTGAGGCAGGAGTATCACTTGAGGTCAGGAGTTTGAGACCAGCCTGAGCAAGAGTGAGACCCTAAAAATAGAAAAAATTAGCCGGGCATGGTGGCGCATGCCTGTAGTCCCAGCTACTCGGGAGGCTGAGGCAGGAGGATTGCTTGAGCCCAGGAGTTTGAGGTTGCTGTGAGCTACGCTGACGCCACGGCACTTTGACCCGGGCAATAGAGTGAGACTCTGTCTCAAAAAAAAAAGAAAAAGAGTTCCGTATACACCAGCGACCATTGCACGCGGTATGGGGCACAGAGCCCAAGCTAATGAGTGAGCTGCCTAACCAGGTACCTTGGCAATTGACTGAGAACTCCCACTGTTTTTTGACCCTTTAGGCAAAATGCCGCAGGAGGTATAAGTGGGTGCCCTGGTGACCTATCCTGGAGCTGGTCCGGAGTAGCAGGGGTCCAACTTCCCCCTGCCCAGAGAGGTGATGGTGGGACACACACAGGGGACCCATATTGCCGGATGATCACCCTTTCCCATCTCCAATGTGAGCACCTGCATTCTTTTACGGAGTTGCCCTTGGCTTGAGTTCGTGTTGTCCTTGGCTCTGGGGGGAGAAGGGATCTTCTGGGGTCTGCTGGGTTAGGGTAGACGGACTTTGCAAATGAATTCTTCTCTTTCTACAGCTGTTGCCTCTGGGCAATGCCATTTCTATCATCAGTCCTTTCTCAGTTAAAACGCAAGCCATGCCTGCAATGAGCTCCATCCCTCTGATTGGAAGACGAGGCGTCCTCAACCCTGCAGACGGGCTCAGCCTCGGATCTGTGTAGGAAGAGCGCGTGGAAGGAAGGGGCCGACCGCGGTGGGGTCACAGTCATGGTCGAAGACCAACAGCCAGGACTCTGGGAGAGTCATGAGCTCTGCGTCCTCAGGGGAGTGGGCATGGGGAATGACCGTCTTACCTGGGGCAGGTAAGATAGGTCAATGCAGAGACGTTTATCTAGGGGTCGACCCCTCTCTTAGGATGGACACTGGGGGAAGGGAAGAAAACAGGAGAGGGCAGAGGGAGAAAGAAAGAGAGAGAGAGAGAGAGAGAGCGAGAGAGAGACGACAGACAGACAGACAGACAGACAGAGGGAGGGAGAAGTCCAGCTGCCCCTGGGGAAAGCTCCGTAGCTGGGATGGTCCCTCCAGGTCGGGGCATGGTGGCCGGGACTTCATACCTCCACGCCGAAGCGTGCTGCTCCAGGAAGGGGTGAGACCCTGGATGAGGACTTGCAATCCAGCGGACATGGATCCGAAGGGGTGGATGGCAGAGGTCAGCTTCCGGCAGCATTCTCAGAAGAGCTGGGGCACAAGCCTTTCGTCACTGAAGAGACCTGGGTGACCCGGCAGTGTCCTCCTCATTCTCGCTGGGCCTTGTTTGGGATGACCTACGGGCAGGTCTTTCCTAAGCACATTTACTTTTCTGCAGTGAGAGACAGAAAGAGAGAGCAAACGTCCCTGTGTGTGTGTGGCTGCGTGAAAGGGGGCCGCGAGGGCGGGAATGTGAGTGGTGTCACGGTGTCGTGTAACCGTGTCTGAGGGGGTGTGTGAGCAAGGGCACGTGCATGTGTGTGTCTGTGCACATATAACTGTCCATGTGAGCGTGCCTGACAGTGTGGTGTGCACAAGTGTGAGTGCATATTGTGTGACTGTGTGTCACTGTGTCTGCATGAGGGTGTGTGTGCCTACATGTGTGAGTGTCCATATGATGAGGCCTACATGAGTGCCTATGTGTGCGAGTGTGTGTGCGCAACTGTGTGTCTGCATGAGGGTGTGTCCAGCGGGAGCGTGACCGCGTGTGCATGTACGTAACTGTGTGTCTGTGTGAGGGTGCGTGTGATTGTGAGTGTGTGCATGCCAGTTTGTGTCTGTGTGGAGGCGTGTCTGAGTGAATGGGTGTGATCGTGGGAGCATGTTTGTGAGCGTGCAGGTGCACATGAGTGTATCAGTACATAGTGCATGTATGAGCGTGTATACCATTGTGTGCCCATGTGAAGGTGTGTTAGAGTGTGTGTGAGTCGGCGTGCATGTGAGGATGTGTCCGGATGAGGGTGTGTATGAGTGAGTGTGGAGTGTGCCTCTAAAACTTGCTAACTTGCATGTATCTGTTAGGGACTAGCAAAGTGGCTCCACAGCCATTGGGGATCAAGTGTCCTCCCCTCCCATCAATCTGCCTCCAGACCCTTCAGCTGCCCTCCTGTCCCAGGAGGCTGCTCCCAATTCCGGTATCCCACTCAGGGACAAGGGTGCCACCTCCTTTCCTGTTCTGGCAGAACCCAGAGGTGGCCGCCAATTAGTTACGCCCACATCCCATGGGGCAGGGTCCAGGCACGTGGCCACACCTCGCAATCAGAGAGGCTGGGCAGCATCATCTTTAGGTGAGCGGTCTGGGGGAGAAGGGCTGGGTGGCCACTGGCGGCCACTGGCTCTCCCAGCCCAGCTGCCTCAGGGCTCTGCAGAGTGGACACTTGTCAACAATGAGCATGAAACATCCAGAAGTCCCCGGAGACAATGCAACAGTCCCTGTCCTTTCCTCTTCGCAGAGCAGATTTGATCAACACATCTTTATTTATCGAGCACCTATTTGTTTGCATGACTCTAGGCTTCCCCCTGTCTTCTTGCACAGACCTCATCTGGTTTCGTTCCTCTTTATGTCGCAGGCTAGCACGATCTAGCTTGGCATCAGGGTTATGGCTCCATAAAAATTTCATAAGCACATGCAGAAGTGTGTGCATGCATGCATGAATAAGTGAAAAAAATGGCAATAATCCCCCTGCCTGAGAAGCAGTTTCCTCTTGGGGTAGCAGGGGGGTGGGGAGGTAGGAACAGCCAGTGATGTCACAAGAGGTGGCTGGGATGGAAGGTTCTGGAAGGTAGAATGGAGTAGAAGGCTTGTTGTGGAGGGAAATCACCCCCTTCCTGCCTCCCATGACCACCGTCACCCTGGCCGGACTTAGAGGGTGATGAGGGCTTGGAAGGGGCCGCACATGTTCAGGTTTCCCGGAGGGACTATCTGCTTATTGTCCTTGCAGAAGAAGGAAACACCCAAGCAGCCAGATGCCTTGCCCTGATGGCCAGAACTACACCCAGTGAGCAGTGGCAGGTGCCAGCGGTATGGGAGGGGGCACACGTTTTCTAATTGGCTGCCCCAAGAGTTCAAGAAAACAATTGATCTTATCTTTTATCTAGCCACCTTATAGAACTTTTTATTTCTAATAGCTTTTCAGTTGATTGGACAGTGTGGGTAGTCAATCATAGTACTTGCAAAATGACAACTTTGTTCTCAATCTTTTATACCTCTCATTTTTTTTTCTTATCTTACTGCATTGGCTAAAAACCTGCATGTCAATGCTGAACAGTAGCACTGACAGCAGATTCCTTTGTCTTGTTGTTCCTGACGTCATGGAAATGCTTCTAGTGTTTTTGTTACTATGATTAAGTATCATGGGTATTGTACATTTTTGGTAGATATCCTTTAATCAAGTTAAGGAAATGTCTTCCATTCCTTATTTGCTAAGGGATTTTCATCAAAATGGCTGTTTCATCAAATTCTTTCTGTTTTGAAGAGATCATATTGTTTTTCACTTTGCCCCTTGAATACAGTAACTTACATTGATAAATTTTTTTTTTGAACCAGGGTCTCACTTTATTACCTGGGTCTAGAGTGCCATGGCATCATAGCTCACTGTAACCTCAAACTCTTGAGCTCAGCGATCCTCCTGCCTCAGCCTCCCAAGCAGCTGGGATTACAGGTGTGCACCACCATGCCTGGCCAATTTTTCTATTTTTTTGTAGAGATGGGGTCTTACTCTTGCTCAGGCTGGTCTTAAACTCCTGCCCTCAAGCAATTCTCCCGCCTTGGCCTCCCAGAGTGCTGGGATTACAGGTGTGAGCCACTGTGCCCAGCCTAATGTTGCCTGTTTGTAAACTTTATATCAATAGAATCACACCGCAACCTGCTACTTTATCAGCCTTATGGCAAGATGCATCCAAGTTACTGTGTATGTTCCTTCATTTTCCTTCTGCATAGCATTCCACAACTGATTTCTCTGTCTTCCCGTGGGTGGACATTTGCATTCTTCCTGTGTGGGTTTCTGACGAATACTGCTGCTGTGAACAATCTTATTCACGTCTCCTGGAACAAACATACAAGAGTTGCTCTTGGGTCTATACCTGGGAGTGAACATGCCATCTCAGAGATACGCATGTGTTTACTTTTATCCATTAACACCACATTGTTTTCCAAACGGGATGTGCCAATGTTTAGCTCCCACCAGTGGTGCATGAGAGCTCTCGTTCTTCTTCCTCACCAACATGTGGATGCATTTTTCACACATCTATAGGGGGTAAAATGATTTTTCATGGTGATCTTGATGTGCATTTCCCTGATTATCACAGCATCTGAGCATCCTGTCCTGGGTTTATAGCTTATTTATGTTTCCTATTTTGAAGGAGGGGAGGGAGGGAGATGTGGGTATCTGAGGGAAAGAGAGTTCCAAGCAGTGGGAACAGCCTGTGCAAAGGCCCTGGGGCAGGACTGTGCCTGGCATGTTGGAGGCACAGTGAGGAAGCCCATGTGGCTGGAGCAGAGTAAGGAGGGGAGAGAAGGAGGAGGGGAGGATAGGAAGGGGTTGGGGCAGCTCAGGCAGGGCCTGTGGATATGTAAGAAGACTTGGGCTCTTACAATTAGGGAGGTGGGAGCCACGGAAGGTTGTAGGCAGAGAAGGGATGGAATCAGACTAACATTTCATTGCATTTTTATTTTTAAAAGGTCTTATCATAGAAAGTTTCAAACACACACAAAATAAAGCTGGTACTATCATGAACTCCCATGTACCCATTACTCAGCTCCCACTACTGTCAACATAGAATCAAACATGTTCATCTCTATGCAACCCCTCTCCCCTTGGAGGGTTTTAAAGCTAGTACCAGACAGCATGTCATCTCATGTATGAATCCTTTGGTGACAAGGATTCTTCTCTACAAAGCCAGTGTTGCACTTTTAAAAATGAATCATCTTTTCTTCATTTCTTTATGTCATCTGAAATGTGGCCAGTGGTTGTCCCTGAACGCCTCATAACCATCTTGTTTGCACTGGGATCCAGCCAGAACCCACACAACATTTCTGGCGGATGGGATGCACGCTTGACAGGATCCCTCTGTGTCATGGGAGGAAGCTCAGGTCCAGTGTGCAGCAGGATCGGGACTTATTTTTGAAGGCTGAGCTGATGGAATTAGCTGATGGATGGGGTGTGTGTTGGGGGGAGAGAAAGAGAGAGAGAAATAAAGAGGGAAGGAGGAGAGGAAAGGAAAGGAAGGGAGGGAAGGAGGGAAGGAAGGAGGGAAAGAGGGAGGGAGGGAGGGAGGGAGGAAGGAAGGAAGTCGGTCGGTCAAGAGTGAACCAAGAATGACTCCAAAGTTCTGGTCCAGATCCAGTTGCTCTAGGGGCACCTTGGGCTTCCTTCTAATTCATCTTGGGCTGCACACTCGCGCATGTTTTCTTTGTGTGTATCAACTCCACGGAGACTCATCCAAGTTCACTTTACAATGTGCCTTTTTAGACACCTGTTTTCACTGAAACACAAAGTTAGTTTCTGCTTGTGTAGAACCGTGTGCACATTATGAGGCTTTGTTCGCCAGGGTATTTATGGTGACACTGTTGCCTGCTGGTCCCTGAAGTCACTGATAGAAACATTTAGAGTTCCAAAGACATTACGGCAAATCTAAAATTTAGAACAACTGCTTGATTCTTGTATCAAGTACACTGTTGATCATGAACGAAATAATATAATTTTCCTCCCTGAAAACCACTGGAAAATCAGTTTCCATGAGTGTCGACCAAAGATTTCATGCTCATTTTCCCCGGGGGACTCTTGACAATATCTAAGGACATTTTTTGGTTGGAACAAATCGATGTAATGGATTTGTGATTTTTATTAAATGCTTGGGGGAATTTGATTAAGTGAACACGTGTGGCCAATGTGCAAATGTTGGGGAAATTTTGACTCATTATATTCATAAGTTCATTAAGTGACATTCTTCTAAATCTTTACATAATTGTATTAGTTTGCTAGAACTACCATAAAATACCACAGACTGGGGAGCCTGACAGAAATTTATGTGCTCACAGTTCTGGAGGCCAGAAGTCCAAGATCAAGGTGCCCTCAGGGTTGCTTCCTGGTGAGGGCTCCCTTCCTTTTTGATTTTATTTCTATTTTTAGTTGTCTGGCTAATTTCTTTTTATTTTTAGTAGA
Organism: Lepilemur ruficaudatus; assembly: GCA_963574885.1. Taxonomy (NCBI): domain Eukaryota; kingdom Metazoa; phylum Chordata; class Mammalia; order Primates; family Lepilemuridae; genus Lepilemur; species Lepilemur ruficaudatus. The sequence continues at coordinate 11,340 of CAUYRT010083306.1, forward strand.
GACGGGGTCTCGCTCTTGCTCAGGCTGGTCTCGAACTCCTGAGCTCAAGCGATCCTCCTGCCTCTGCCTCCCAGAGTGCTAGGATTACAGGCAGGCGCCACCAAGCCTGGCCCCTTTTTGATTTTAGATGAATATTGAATCATAGTATTTTCTATTCTATTTCCCTTATAAGTGAGATTGAGCACATTTTCCTATTTTTGAATGTAGTTTTTCATTTTATTTTCAGAGAATTATCTATTCATGTCCTTTGCCCACTTTCCCTCTGGGTTTTTGGTCTTTTTTTTCTGACTGATTCATCAGAGTTCTTTACATATGAAGGAAATCAAGCCTTTGTCTATTAGATGTGTTGCCCATATTTTCCCCCAATGTGTTGTTGATCTTTTGATTTTGTTTACGATATTCTTTGCAATGTGATGTGGAAAATTAAAAAGTTGTATGTAGCAAGATTTACCCTGCTTTTCCTTTATGCTTTTTGGGCTTTTATGTTATACTATCTTTAAAGAGAGCTGACTAGAGCATATAAATATGTGAGCCTGTGAGAGTTTCTTACCTTTGGCAGACTTCAAAATGTTTTCTTACCCACAGGGTTATATATATTACTTATATACACTTATATTCTCACCATTTAAGAGACCCTTCTGGAAACCTGAAGATTGACTACCCTCTGGGCTTTACAAATGCTCTATTATCTGACATACAGACCACTCTCCTCTCCTCCTAGGCCCAGGACAGGCATGACCAATCAATCCCAGGATTCTAGGCAGACATGTCCAGTGGATGGAGGAGTTGGCCTCAGACCTACAGCATCTCTGCCAGTCCTGCTAAGCTCCTCACTTTTTGCCTTGCAGAACTGTGAAGAATGGTCTCTGCAGAGCTGGAAGGGCTGAAACCCCAACAACTCAAGAAGAGGCTAAAGATCTGGCCGCAGACATGAGTAAAGTACAAGGTATGCTGCCCTAGAGAAGGTGTAGGAGAGAGAGGCACGCCGATTCTGCAGAGGCTCTTTGTAGAAGAGTCTGGACCTCTACAAAGGACCCAGCCATTCTTTGCTCGAGCCTCTGGCCGTGGCCAAGGGTGCCTGACCATGTTGGGGCCTGTTTTCGACTCCTGGTGGGGTATGGAGGCAGCACGGGCAAGGCGTTGACAGTGTGGATTTGGGTCAGTTAATTCAGAGCTGAGCTCTACTGGTCACGTCACATACAGCAAGTCCCTTGATCCCTGGGAGCCTCATTTGCATATCTGTAGCGTGGGGATATCGACCTCCCTGTGGAATGGTAAACCCGTGCGCACCAAGCACCAGGAACCATCCATGCAGACACAGTGCGGACATGATCTAGACGGTTTGTTATTACGTTGTAACCATCTAACCGCCAGAACTGAACTCAAGGGGCGTCGTGCCATCATCGACGTTCGTCCTGTTCCACAGCTCCCCTTCCCAAAGTAGAGAAAATGCTGGCAAGTGTGGTAACGCCTACGGTCACCCTCCAATAGTAATAATTTTCAAAATCTCACTTTGCCCATTACATTCATTTCCTGGGACAATGTGTCACGGAGCTGGGTGTCTGAAACAGCAGAAATGTATTTGCTCACAGTTCTGGGTGCCCGAAGTTCCAGATCAAAGGCAAAATTCACGTCCACTCAGAGTTCCAGAATGTGACCTTATTGGGAAACAGGGTCACTGCAGATGCAGTCAGTTAAAAGGAGGTTATGAGGGTGGGTCCTCATCCAGTATGACTGCTATCCTTAGCAAGAGGGGAAATTTGGACACAGACACAGAGGAGGAGCCCGCGGGAAGATGAAGGCAGAGGCTGCAGCGATGCACCTACCAGCCAAGGAGCTGCGGCATCCGACAGGCGCTAGGAGGGAGGCGTGGAACAGACCGTCCCTCACGGCCTCAGAAGGAACCAACCCTGCTGACACCTTGATGTCCGATTTCCGGCCTCCAGAACTGTGAGACGATACGTTTCTGTCATTACAGCCACTCAGCCTGGGGCACTTTGTCAGACTAATGCATTGGTCACCCCAGTGTCAGCTGATGACTGTCTGGGCATACATCGCCTGTCTTTCTACTAGCTTGGAGCCAACAGCCATTAGGGGCCCATCCATGAGGTCCACATCCAGCCAAGGGGAAAAAAATAGTGTCCCTTAGTAGGTGGACGTGTAATTTCCTTCCAACGCAGCTGCTTTCTCTGCTATTTTCAACTACCGCTTTTCCAGTAGACCAAGTTCAGTTGAACAAAATCAAGGTCACACCCCAGTTCTCCAAGCGGGTCTCTGGAATCTTCTCTCACTTGTCCCATTCCTAAGGAGTGGCGAAGAGCACCCAGCCAACCAACAACTCTCTGCAGAGGACACTTTCTGCTCTTCTGTCTCAGGGTCAACCCTCACTCAGGTGATAGATACGGGATGACAAAGCCAGTTTTGAGTTGGTCCCTATATGACCACCAAACCTCAATGGCTAAACACAACGCAAGCTTGTTTCTTGCTCATGTCTGGTGTGGAGATGGAGGCACTTCTTGGTAGTGATATATGCTTCTACCATTCTCTGGGGCAGGAGAATACAGCATAGTGAATCATGCACTGGCTCTTAAATCCTCTACCTGGGAGTCACAAACATCGGTCACTTCTTACATGCCATTGGCCAAAGCATATGTAATCCACTTGCATGTAAATTTTACCTGTAAAAAAAAAAAATCCCTGACAATAACATGGAACTCTAGTAAATGATTCACATGCAAAAGTGTTTAAAGGTGAAATGGATAGCTAGTTTTAGCTTGCTCTGAAATGCATCAGAAAATAAGATAGAGCAACAGACGTAAGGACAGATGGGCAGATGTGTGATGAAGCAACACAGGTTGTAGAATCCCGGTGGGTGGGGAGCAGGGGGCTTGATATACGAGCCTTTGGACTTTCTTGGATGCCTGAAAAGTTTCATTAAAATTTGCTGAGGCAGGGCCAGGCACAGTAGCTCACACCTGTAATCCCAGCATTGTGAGGGGCCGAGGCAGGAGGATTGCTTGAGCTCAGGAATTTGAGACCAGCCTGGACAACATACCCAGACCCCCATCTCTACAAAAAATAGAAAAATTAGCTGGGCGTGGTGGTGGCAACATCTGTAGTCCCAGCTACTCAGGAGGCTGAAGCAGGATGATTGCCTGGGCGCAGGAGTTTGAGGTTGCTGTGAGCTTTGATGACGCTACTGAACTCTAGTCTGGGAGACAGAGCGGGACTATGTCTCAAAAAAAAAAAAAAAAATTGTTGAGGGGACAATGAAAAAATAAATAAGAGAGGGGAAACTTGACTTTATCGGAGTTGACCATGTAACTTCTCCCAAAGAGTAGGATTAATTCAACTCTCAGCATCTTAGGTCCAAAAAGACACCATTACCACCCCCAATGTCATTAAACAAATAAAAACATTTGCCGCCCAACCCTGGTGACTGTTTGCAGTTGCTCCCAGGCTGTGGACCAGCCATCCCAATGAAGAAGTCCTTCTGAGGCTATCAAAACATGGACCAGGCCATGAGACCCCGATGACCATCCCTCAGTTTTTCCGCGATTCCGTCAACCGATTCGGGCTGCATCCAGCCGTTGCATCAAAGAACGGCAAAAAGTGGGACATTCTGAATTTCAACCAGTACTACGAGGCTTGTCGGAAGGCTGCCAGGTCCTTGCTCAAGGTAAACGTGTCATTCATTCATTTATTCAACCATTCATTCAGAATAGGTAATACATGGTACAAAATGCGTAAGGCACCAACAGGTACAAAGAATAATTGGTAAAATTTTTTTTCTCTGATCCATGACCCTCAGCCACCTAGTTTCTCTCCAAGGAGGCAGCCATCATTGCCAGTTTTTTTTTTTTTTGAGACAGTCTCACTCTGCTGCCCGGGCTAGAGTGAGTGCCGTGGCATCAGCCTAGCTCACAGCAACCTCAAACTCCTGGGCTCAAGCTATCCTCCTGCCTCAGCCTCCCAAGTAGCTGGGACTACAGGCATGCGCCACCATGCCCAGCTAATTTTTTCCGTATTTTAGTTGGCCAATTAATTTCTTTCTATTTATAGTAGAGATGAGGTCTCGCTCTTGCTCAGGCTGGTTTCGAACTCCTGACCTTGAGCAATCCGTCCACCTCGGCCTCCCAGAGTGCTAGGATTACAGGCGTGAGCCACTGCGCCCAGCCTCATTGCCAGTTTTTTATATGTCTTTTGGGGGAATAAATTATGTGTATATATTAAAGAGTTTTTATATATGCAAATTTTTAGATACATGGTAGCCTACTATACCCACAGTTCTGCATCTTGCTTTTGCCCCTTAACATAGTATCTCTATGTATTAGCTAGTTACTGCTGCATAACAAATTATCCCCCCCCCAAAAAAACATAGTGACTTAAAATGACAAGCATTTAATTAATATTATCTCACAATTTCGGTGGATCGAGAATTTAGAAGCTGCTTGGAAGGCAGATGGTCTGTCTCTCATGAGGTTGCAGTCAAGCTGTCAGCTGGAGCTGCCTCATCTGAAGGGTCGACTGGGGCTAGAGGGTCCACTTACATGGCTGCCTGTTGGCAGGAGGCCTCAGTTCCTCAGTCCATGGCTTTCTCTATAGGGTGGCTCAAGTATCCTCACAGTACAGTAGCCAGTTTTCTCTAGAAGGAATAATCCAAAATAAAGAGTGAACAAAATGGAAGCCATGGTATCTTTCATAACCTAACCTCAGAAATGACATACTCTCATCTCTTCCATATATTTTATTGGTTACACAGATCAACCTTGATACGATGTGGGTGGGGATTATACAAGAACACAGATACCATGAGATGAGACTCACTGGAGGTGGGGACCACCCCAGAGGCTGGCTACGCACACTCAGAGATCCTTCTGTATTGGTTCATTTTTTTTTTTTTAAATTCAGGCCAGGAGGTGGTGGCTCATGCCTGTAGCCCCAGCACTTTGGGAGGCCAAGGTGGGAGGACTGCTTGAGGCCAGGAGTTCAAGACCAGCCTGGGCAACACTGCCAAGACCCCAAAGCTATAAAAATTTAAAAAATTAGCTCAACTCAGTGGCTAGTACCTGTAGTCCCAGCTACTTGGGAGGCAGAGGCAGGAGGATCACTTGAGCCCAGGAGTCTGAGGTTACAGTGAGCTATGACGATGCCACTGCACTCTACCTGGGGCAACAGAGTGAGACTTTGTCTTAAAAAAATAAATAAAGGAAATTGAACCTCACACCCCCTTCACATTAAAAGAGAATAACAACAACAACAACAAAAAGGAAAGAAGAAAAAAAAAAGAACCACTCGCTGGGGCTGGGTTTCTTCTTGGCAACCCCACCACAACACCATGTTGCTGTGGCTGGTTCATTTCTCCCGAAAGATGGGCCCCTCAGTCACATTCTTAGTTCCTGGAGTTGAAGGACCCCCTCTTCCCCTAAACCTCGGCAATCTCGTTAGAAACAAATCAGTCTATCTACATGTTAATAAACACACAGTCTGCCCACAATGAACACAGACTTTTGGTCACTGAAATATTCGGTGGCTCATTCTAAAGCATCCACAGGCAGATACCTTCCAAACACTAACTTTCCCCCAAAGAACAGCAGGCCATTACCACCCCTGATCCCACATACCTAAAAGAGTTGATAGGCCGGGCGCAGTGGCTCATGCCTGTAATCCTAGCACTCTGGGAGGCCAAGGCGGGAGGATTGCTTGAGCTCAGGAGTTCAAGACCAGCCTGAGCAAGAGCGAGACCCCGTCTCTACTATAAATAGAAAGAAATTAGCCAAACAACTAAAAATAGAAAAAATTAGCTGGGCATGGTGGTGCATGCCTGTAGCCCCAGTGACTTGGGAGGCTGAGGCAGGAGGATCACTTGAGCCCAGGAGTTTGAGGTTGCTGTGAGCTAGGCTGACGCCACGGCACTCTAGCCCAGGCAACAGAGTGAGGCTCTGTCTCAAAAAAAAAAAAAAAAGTCAACAAAGCTGGAGGTTCCCAGAACCAAAGGGAGTTTTTCCCCCAGGGATGGTCACCTCTGCGTCTGAGTTTCAGGCTCATCATCAATCCCATTCAGAACGAGGCCACATCTTTAAATGTGCGATTTATCACCACTAGCTGATATCCCTCTTGAAGTACTTTTGTTTTTAAAAATAAAAATAAATTCACACCCATTAGGATGGTGGCTATTATTTAAAAAAAAAAACCAAAACAGAAAATAAGAGTTGGGGAAGGTGTGGAGAAATTGGAATCCTCGTAAACTGCTAGTGGGAATGTACAATGGTGCAGCCCTGCGGGAAACGGTAAAGTGGTTCCTCAAAAGTTGCACACAGAATTATCACTTGATCCAGCAGTCTCACTTCTGGGTGTTTGACAGCAGGGACGTGAGGAGATATCTGCACACCCAGGGTCACAGCAGCATTATTCACAATAGCCAAAAAGGTGGAAACAACCCACGTGTCCATCGATGCACGAATTAATAATAAACACAATGTGGTCTGTCCCCACAATGGAATATAATTCATCCTTGAAAAGGAAGGAAATTCTGACACATCCTACAACGTGGATGAACCCTGAGGACATGATGCTCCGTGAAACAAGCCAGTCACAGAAGGACAAATCCTGTGTGATTCCACTCACAGGAGGTCCCTAGAGGCATCAGATCCACAGAGACAGGAAGTGCGATGGTGGGTGCCGGGGGCTGGGGACAGGAATGGGGAGTTAGCGTTTCACGGGGACAGAGTTTCAGTTTGGGGAGACAAGAAGGTTCTAGAGATGGAGGGTGCTGATGGCTGCAAAACAGTGTGAATGTGCTTAACGCCACTGAACTAAACACTTAAAATGGTAAATTCCATGTTATATATATTTTGCCACAATAAAAAAAATAAACAAATGGAGTGTCACGTAGACGGAGGCAAACCAACCTCAACATAGTCGCAAAGATGTCGCGCCCCATATTCTGAGCTCAGTGCTGTCTTCCCCTCCCCCACGTGACTGCTGTGAAGTCCGTTTTCCCACATCCTAATGATCTAACGTGTCTGTGTTTATGTTTTCTGTTTGTCTCTCTGTTTTTTCCTTCCCAGCTGGGCTTGGAGCGTTTCCACGGAGTTGGCATCCTGGGGTGTAACTGTGTGCAATGGTTCATTGCTGCCCTTGGCTCCATCTTAGCAGGGTAAGGCCACTGGCTTGGCCCACTGTGAGTACTGACCGACCAGCTGCCGCCCCGTGCCTGGCAGCCCTGGGTTGCTTCAGTGTGAGATGCGCACAGGAATTTCACACGGAGCCCCAGGCTGGCAGGACAGACAGACACCCAAACAAGTTGCAAACTAGTATATACACTTAAGATCTCATTTTTGTTTGTATATTTATATATGCATAGATAGAAAAATAAGGAGGACTATTTATCACAATGTCAATAGTTACTATTTTTGGCAAGTGGATTATGGGAAACAATCACTTTCTCACAGCGATTATGTAAGACTTAGGTCATCATGAAAAAATAACAGTAAAAACGAAATACTGGTTTCCTTTTGGACTGGTAGTTCTACTTCTGGGAATTTTACTTAAAGAGACAAAACCAAAACCTGAGGATAAGGCTTGCAGACAAAAGATGCTTCTTGCAAGTGTTATTAGTGCTGGCAAAAAAAAAAAAAAATTGGGAACTACTTGTCCAGCAACTGGGGCTAGAACCGTGAGATGCGTCCTTGATGGAATATGGCATTATTTTGAAATGAGGGCTCTGAAGAGTACGTGTTAAGCATTTTTGATGTTGTAAGAAGTGACAAAGCCGGTATCAAAATATTTATATACTGTATGTTTACAACTATGCTTCAAATTAAAAATAGCAACTATAATATACCAACTGTTACCTGTTTGAGATGATAATATAATAATATAATATGATAATATAATAATCACAACAACAGTAGCAGCATTAACAGCCAAGAAAAAATTGAGGCAGCTGACTGAGCAATCAATGGGCTTGCTGCCTGGTGTACACAGACACCAATCCTATGTCACTGGCTTTTGAGAAATGAAATGCTTCATTGCAAGTCAGCTGCAAGGAGACAGGAGGAAACACTCAAACCTGTCTCCCCAAGCCGGGGGCTGGGTCGGGTTCCATAAGCATAGGGTAATAAGGCATGATCTGATTGGCTCTCACAAAGAGATGATACCAGGAAGCATTATCCTATTGTCAACTGTATAGTCAGGTGGCAAAATAAAGCCTTGATCCCTACCTCACACCATATGCAAAAATTAAATTCAGATGGATTTATAGACCTAATCATAAAAAAAAAAAACACTCAAGGCCAGGCACAGAGGCTCATGCCTATAATCTTAGCACATTGAGAGGCCAAGGTGGGAAGATCCCTTGAGCCCAGGAGTTCAAGATCAGCCTGAGCAACATAGGAAGACCCCATCTCTACAAATAATAGAAAAATTAGCCAGGGATGGTGGCATGTGCCTGTAGTTCCAGCTACTTGAGGCAGGGGAATCGCTTGAGCCCAAGAGATTGCAATGAGCTATGATTGCACCACTGCACCACTGCACTCCAGCCTGGGCAACAGAGTGAGACCTTGTCTCAAAAAAAAAGTTAAACTCTAAAGCTTCAAGAGAAAACAAAACACAAGATAATATCTTCACAACCTGGGGGTTGCCAAAGATTTCTCAGACAGGACACAGAAAGCAAAATCATTAAAGGAAAAGTTGATGAATCAGGCTTCATTAACATTAAAAACTGCTCATTAAAAGACACCAATAATAAAATGAATTGGCAAACCACACACTTGGAGAAAATATTCATAAAACTTGAATCTGACAAAGGACTGCTATCTAGAATATACAAAGAAATCCTACTCAGCAATAAAAAGACAAAGAAAAAATTTGAAGAGGCAAAAGACTTGAACAGAAATGTCACAAAGGAAAGTAGCCAATAAGCACTTGTAAAGATGCTCAATATCATTAGTCATTTGGGAAATGCAAATTAAAATCACAACTGGATGCCACCACCAAGAACAAAAGAATAAAGGGCACAGGTGGCTGAGTTGAGGGTTCAAATCTCACTTGCTGATCACTTGCTGTGTAACTTTGAATAAGCAACTTCACTGCCCTCACCCTTGTTTTTCCTCATCTGTAAAATGAGGTGTTGTGAGTGTTCCATGACCTGTTGTCATGATGACATCATAGGAGTTGCCATTCCCATCATCATCATCATCATTTTTGTTGTCTTCATCCCTGTTAAGTTGGGAAGGATGGGAAGCTGGTGGGGAGGCTACAAGCTCAGAACTTACAAACTTTTCCTCTCTCCTTACCTTCCAAGCCATTCTCACCTTAAGGTGAGCGTCATAACACCCCTGAATGTGTTTTCTTTTCCCAGGGGCCTTTGTGTTGGCATTTATGCCACTAACTCTGCTGAGGCTTGTCAATATGTCATCACTCATGCCAAGGTGAACATCTTGCTGGTTGAAAATGATCAACAATTACAGAAAATCCTTTCGGTAAATCCCTACTCAGTACTCCTTGCCAAAGTTACCCCGGGGACCTCCGGGCTCTGGTCAGGTGTCCTTGTGCTCCCAGGTAGATACGGATGAAAAGGTGGGGTGGTAGGGTTTGCCCCATACACGGGTTCAGCCTCTTCAGGACTCTTTCCTGCATGGCCACGTTGGTGTATCTGGTGAAGCTGCGTATTTTGGGAGCAGAGTGGAGTGGAGAGTTTAATTTCCAATTCATATTAATTTAGTTTACTATTCAGCCTCCATTTTTAAAATGTGTTTATGTATTATTTTATATGCATCCCATTACTGAATTTTTTTTTCTTTCTTTCTTTCTTTTGCTTGAGACAGGGTCTCACTCTGTCACCCAGGCTAGAGTGCAGTGGTATCATCATTGCTCACTGAAACCTCAAAATTCTGGGCTCAAGTGATCCTCCTGCCTTAGCCTCCCAAGTAGCTGGGACTATAGGCTGGTGCCACCATGCCTGGCTGATTTTTTTCTATTTTTTGCAGAGATGTGGTCTCTATATGTTGTTCGGGCTGGTCTCGAACTCCTGGCCTCAAGCCATTCTCCTGCCTTGGCCTCCCAAAGTGCTAGGACTACAGGCATGAGCCACTGAACCTGGCCTGATTATTTTTATTTTAGAGGTTTGACTATTTCAAGCTTGTGCTCCTTGTAATTTTCTTCATTTCTGAATGCCTCTGTCTTTCTCTTCTATTTCTCTCCTAAGTTCTACCACTTCCTGTTTCACTTTTTCCTGGCGTCACACTCTTTCCTGAGTGCCTGTATGCCTGCTTTGTGTTCTTCCTTTCTAGCTGTGTTTGCTTCGTTACATTTTTACTTTTGTGTTGGAATATTGGGTTACAATTTTCTTTTGCTTTGTGGTGAATTTTTCAAGTGAGTTTTCTTTGTGTACTGTGAAATTTGGTTCCTTTCTTATTTTTTTTTCTTGTAATATCTTGGTATGGATATCATAGAAAACTTTTTAATTTCTCACATGGGTTTGAATGAGCTGTCGTTTCCTGAATCAGCTTTTGGTAGGAGGATCCTGAGAGAAGGGGAGTCCTTGGGAGCAATGAGCCTAGAGGACTAGGTTCATCCTTCAGCTCAAGACCCCTGAAACAGTTTCTCTAATACCCTATTTCGTGACTCAGACTCACAGATCTCTTCCCTTTTGAACATCCCTGTAGTTGGCATGTGTCTTGCCATGGATGGCAACCTCTGATCACTGTCAGCCACGTTTCTCCACATTTTAGCATCTCTGAAATTATGGCACTGTTTTCAGACTCAATGAAATCCTACACATTGTGCTGCCAGAACCCTTTTGATTCCTACTTCAGCAATTCAGGAAGGAATTCCTCATTCCTATCTCTAGGCTGGAGTTTTTTAAAAAATTACTCTTTTACATGATGCTTCTGCGGTCCCATGTCATGCCTGTTTGTCCTATGAGCAGAACATACCATGAGGTAGTGGTGAATGGGTGGGGTCCTTCTACTTCTTCTCTCTGGAAAATTCTTGTGCAGCTTCTATCATCTTTCCTCTCCACTGCACGCCAGAGGCATGGCTATAACTAAGATCATGGACGCCGCAAGTGACTTCTTCATTAGCTTGGCTAAGACATGTGATAGAGGCAGCCTCCTTTGACATCTTATGGTCCTAGGTATGTGGGTAGAGGGTTCTGAATCTGTCCAGGTTCCAGCCACCTTCATGGAGGATTTCTGATGCCTGATTCCAGCTATAAGGTTAGCTGCGTGGTGCAAGGTCTTGAGAAAAGACTTCCTTTAGCTCAGCAACCAAGATCCACAGTTCTGTGTAGCATGATTCGGTCTGAGATGTGCTGTCTCCCCGAGGCTGTCGTCTACATCCACCTTCGACTGTCGGGAGGTACAGATACAGGCCACAAACACCCAGCGGTCCTGACACCAGGTCGTTTTGAGTCAGTCAAGACTAAGAGCAACATTTTACAGCATGAGCAGGGGAAAAACAAGAGGCTGCAGTTGCTGCAGGAGCGAGCTGAGGGCTCCCACCCAGCTGCATTCGGGCTTTGCCGGGGCTGAGTTGCCATGGAGGCCCACAGAGAACTTTCTTTCAGATTCCACAGAGCAGACTGGGGACCCTAAAGGCGATCATCCAGTACAAGCTGCCGATGAAGGAGAACAATAACCACCTGTACTCTGTGAGTGGGGGACGTGGGCGCTGGGGCAAAGGGAGGGCGGGGCCTTGATATGAAAGTGGGCGTGGCCTTTCGAGGGCAGTGGGAGGTGAGCGAGGGGTGGGGCCTGGCAACAGAAGTGAGTGGGGCCTTGCCAGGAGCAAGTGGGTGGAGGCTTTTAAGGCAAGTGGGAGGTGAGCAAAGGTAGAGGGCAGGGCCTCCCAAGTGGAGAGGGCAGGGTGGTGAGCAAAGGAGAAAGCAGGGCTTTGTAAGGGGAATGGGTGTGGCCTTTCAAAGCAAAAAAGGTGAGCAAAGGGAGGGGGTGGAATCTAGTAGCATAACTGGGTGTGGCCTTTCAAATGAAGTGGGTGGAGCTTTTCAGGAGTGGGTGTGGCTTTTCAAAGGAAGGGGGTTGGTGAGCAAAGGGACTGGTGGGGTCTGGCAATGGGGAAGTGGGTGGAGCCTCTGGGTCATTTTTTTCTTTTCTGGCACAAAGGGACTAATTAACGGGAAGGTGTCTATCCTGGTTATTTATTGCTGTGTAACAAATCAACCCCCAAACGGGTGGGTAAAAACAACAATTGTTTTGATACTCATTTTTTAAGAACATTAAGGTCATTGAAAAATATATACTGAAAAATTGAAAATTAGATGTGCTAAAACTCATATTATTTTAGGTTTCAACATTTTATTTATACCCATGTCAGAATTTATTATAATTTTACTTTCCTGGCTTTGATAGATGCAAAGTCCTCCATTATATTTTTATTCAAACAATTACCACTTTAAAATATGTAAAAAATATATATACATAGGGGTTAGGTGTGGTGGCTCATGCCTGTAATCCCAGCACTCTGGAAGTCCAGGGCGGGAGGATTGCTTTAGGTCAGGAGTCTGAGACCAGCCTGAGCAAGGGCGAGACCCCATCTCTGCCAAAAATAGAAAAAATTAGCTGGGCGTAGTGGTGTACACCTGTAGTCCCAGCTACTTGGGAGGCCGAGGCAGGAGGATCACTTAAGCCCAGGAGTTTGAGGCTGCGGTGAGCTATAATGCACTCTACCCAGGAGACAGTGAGACTCTGTCTCAAAAATAAATAAATAAATAAATAAATAAATAAATAAATAAATAAATAAATTGTGTGTACACAAGCCAGAATTTACTATAATTTTACTTTCCCGGTTTTAACAGTTGCACCCTCATCAGTACTCTTTTTTTTTTTTTTGAGACAGAGTCTCACTTTGTTGCCCTGGCTAGAGTGCCGTGGCATCAGCCTAGCTCACAGCAACCTCAAACTCCTGGGTTCAAGCGATCCTCCTGCCTCAGCCTCCCAAGTAGCTGGGACTACAGGCATGCGCCACCACGCCCGGCTGATTTTTTTTTTCTATATATTTTTAGTTGGCCAATTCATTTCTTTCTATTTATAGTAGAGACGAGGTCTTGCTCTTGGTCAGGCTGGTTTTGAACTCCGGACCTTGAGTGATCCGCCCGCCTCGGCCTCCCAGAGTGCTAGGATTACAGGCGTGAGCCACCGCACCTAGCCTTCATCAGTACTATTTTTATTAAAACCACTGATGTAAAAATACATACACAAGGGTGCAACTGTGTCCCTCTGCTGCAGTTTCCACTATGGCTTGGACCCAACAGCCCTGTCACAACCTGTCTCTATTTAAAATTGACTTACCATGTGCCAACTACTGTTCTGAGCACATTAAACATATTAACTCTATTACTGCTGCTTCAAACAGCCCAAGAGGTTGGGTCTGAATTTTACAAATGAGGAAACTGAGGCATGAGGAGCTTAAGTGGTCTGTTCCAAGGCGACAGAGCAAGGAAGTGGCAGAGCTGGAAGCAAACGTCTCAGGACTTTTGTAAGAGGGACCAGGACTGGCACATCCTATGCCCTTTCTCATGCTGGGAATCGTGATTCAGGAAAGGCTGGTTAGGACAAGGTCTGACCACAGAAGGGGACTCCTGGCTGTCTCCTTATCCTCTGCTTGTCATTGCTGTCCACAGTGGGATGACTTCATGGAACTTGGCAGTAGCATCCCCGACACCCAGCTGGAGCAGATCATTCAGAGCCAGAAGGCTAATCAATGTGCGGTGCTCATCTACACTTCGGGGACCGTAGGCCAACCCAAGGGAGTCATGCTGAGTCACGACAATGTAAGCCACAGTCCCTTTACTCCAGAGTGGTGGCCTTCAGGCTGTTTCTGTTCCTAGCCTCCAGGGGCAGGGTGGCGTTTAGGGGTCTAGCACGCAGTGGCTCCTTCCCCAGTGGGCACTAGAGAGTCGTGTGGTTGCTTCAAAGCGGGCAGCATGTAGTGCAGGCATTGTTGACATCAACCGTCTCTGGTGCAGACCCAGGTCCAAAGCCTGGCTCTGTGATCTTGAGCAAGACATGTAAAATCTCCAAGCCTCAGTTTCCTCATCTGTGAAATGGGAGTGATAGAACAGTCCCTTCCTCATGGGTTGTTTTGAAGCCAAAACAAGTCAATATTTGCAGAGAGCTCAGAATCGTGTTGGATTGGGAGGCTGCCCCAGGCTGCAGCTCTGGCTGCTGGGCCGCTGCTGGGGCTGGCAGAAAAAGAAAAGAAAAGAAAAGAAAAAGAATCGTGTTGGATAATAAGTACGCAAACAACCAGTGTGTAAGTTCTGTGTTTCAGGGAGAGGGATCCAACAGAAGTTGATTTTTTTTTTTGATTGCTCAAGGTCGGCTGCTTGTTAGAGATAAACTTATCCATGTATGGGCAGAGTCTGGAACGGATGGTGATTTAGATCACTCTTGTAAAAGAACGACTGGAATGTATGCTGCCTGATTCCATTTATAGAAAGCCCTACAGGCTGGGTGCACTGGTTCACACCTGTAATCCCACCGCTTTGGGAGGCAGAGGCAGGAGGATTGCTTGAGGCCAGGAGTTCAAGACCAACCTGGTTAACATAAGGAGACCCTGTCTCTAAAAAAAAGAAGTTAATTGGGCGTGGTGCCTGTAGTCCCAGCTACTCAGGAGGCTGAGGCAGGAGGATCGCTTGAGGCCAGGAGTTGGAGGCTGCCGTGAGCTATGATTCCACCACTGCACTCCAGCCTGGGTGACAGAGTGAGACCCTGTCTCCAAAGGTAAAATAAAATAAAACCCTAGAAAATGCAAACTTATGTAGAGTGACAAAAAGCAGGTGGGTGGTTGCCTGGAAAGGAGCAGGCAGAGGCAGGAGGAAACTTTTTTTGCAGGGTGGTTAATGGATACATTCACTATCCTGATGGCGGCGAGGGTTTCACGGGGGTATAGACACATGTCAATATGTGTCAAATTGTGCACTTGAAATACATGCAATTTACTGCATGTCAGTTATACCTCAGTAAAGCCTTTTTTAAAAATGAAAAGACAGTAACAGCTAACATTTATTGCTTGCGCACTGCATGCCAGGCACTGTTCTGAGGGTTTTGTGCTTAGTAAATCGTCTCTGTGAGTCCACCCATTTCCTCTGGCAGATGCTCTTCTACTGATGAGGAAACTGAAGCCCAGAGAGGGCTTGCGTGCCCAAGGCCACACAGTGAGCAACATGACAGAGCCAGCACTCGAACCCAGGCAGGCTGGGCTCCGCGATCCACACTTTTACCTACGCTGCAGATCCACGTGGCTAACATATAAACATGTCCGAAGAAGCACCAGTGAACATCCAAATACCAGTTGCAGAACGGGGCACAATGTAAATTTTGTTAAAAACCAAAAGAAATGACAGCAAGTGATAGGCATGTGTGTAAGCTGCAAAAGCAGAAAAATGCCTGGCAGAGTATGCACCCCACAATGAGGGCTCCTCTCTGTGAGTCAGAAAGATTGCTGTTTTTCTTTTTTTAATTGCTTTAGAGATGGCGTCTTGCTGTGTTGCCCAGGCTGGTGTGCAGTGGCTATTCACAGGCGTGATCCTAGCTCACTGCAGCCTCAAACTCCTAGCCTCAAGCAATCCTCCTACTTGAGCTTCCCAAAGTGCTGAGACTACAAACGTGAGCCACCACACCCAGCCTGGATTTCTCGTTTTAACAGGAATCTAAGCCGTTTCCAAACACTGTCTCCTTCTTGCTGAATTCCGCTCCTCCTCCCGAATCTTAGCTCAAGACCTCTTGGAGATTTTCTGATTCTTTCTACAACTACTGTGTTACTCTCACACTACCTGTTTGAGCAAGATAGTGAACCAGGGATTAAGGTCTAGAAGCAAATTGAAATCCAGCTTCCTGTACCATTGGATGCATTAATATATTTTTCTATAATAACAAAGAAAGCAGATGTCAAAAAATCATAGAAATAAAAAAAAAAGTTCAGACATCACAGGAGTCCTTACAAAGAAACAAGCCTAGACCTAATTGTATGATGCAAGATACAGAAAAATTATTTGGGGTCCAGCCCCCACCATCGCTTCCCTGCATGTGCAGTCGCCTCTGTCCTGTTCAGCACCCCACGGTCTGTCCTGCTTTCACCCCCCACGGTCTGTCCTCCCCACAGCAGCCACCAGGGGGCGCCTGTGTACACTTAGTCACATCCCATCCCTCCTCTCCCCACAGCCCTTCATGGCTCCCACCTCCCTTGGGGTCAAGGCCCAAGTCCTCCCCAAGGCCCACCAGGCCCTGCACGACCTGTCTCATCCCCTCCAGCCCCTCTCCTCCTCCCTTTTTCCCCTTCCTCACTTTGCTCCAGCCACACAGGCCTCCTCTCTGTGCCTCCAACACACCAGGTGCAGTCCTGCCCCAGGATCTTTGCATAGGCTGTTCCCTCTGCAGGGAGTTCTTTTCCCTAGATAACCACACGGCTTGCTTACTCGCCTCCTTTGGGTCTCTGTGCAAATATCGCCCCCTCAGTGAAGCCCTTCCTGACTTCCGCCTTTGAAACAGCAAACAGCAGTAAACCACCTCATTACCGCCTAATCTTCATTTGGCTACTCTGTTTTCCTTCTCTAGCATTTCTGACACTGACATTGTATGTTCACTTGTTACATGTTCAAGAGCATCAGCTCCCCGAAGGCAGGGGTTATTTTATTCACTACTATGTCTGCAGTCCTGGTGGGCAGGAAGACTTGATTCACTTTTGGGAAATGAATGAATGAATGAAAGAAATCTGATTGCAAAGGATCCTCTCCCTATCCTGACTAGTGTTTACGCTTCTAGTGGCTTCATGTCTGGTGAGATATTCTCCTAGCATAGGGCTTATAAGCATAGACTCTGGAGCGAGACTGCCTGTGTTTGAATCCCAGCTCTCCCACCTGCTGGCCATGTGACCATGGGCAAATTCCTTAACTTTTCAGGGCTTCATTTTCCCTATCTTTAAAATCGATAAAAGAATGGTTCCTACCTCTTGGAGTTGCTATGCAGATTAAATAATTTAATATACTGGTCAGTTATACTATTGCTGCTAACAAAACACCCTAGGACTTAGCAGCTTAAAGCACCAACAGTGTATTATTTCTGGGTCTGGAATTTGGACAGGGCTCAGCAGGGCGTTTCTTCTGCTCCACACAGCATTAACTGGATTCACTCAACTGCATTCAGCTGGTGCTTGGGCAGGGCTGGAGAGTTCAAGAAGGCTTCACTCACATGTCTGGTTCCTCAGTGCTCCTCCGTGAAGCTGTTCTGTGTGGCTTGAGCTTCCTCACAGCATGGTCATTAAAATTCTTAGCACAGCAGCTGGCTCCTCCCATAATAAGCACCCCGAGGCTAAGGCCGAGGCTGCAGGTCTATTGAGGCTCAGTCTCAGAATTTACAGTATCACTTCTGCTCCATTCTGGTGGTCAAAATAAGTCACCGGACCAGCCCTGTTTCAAAGGAAAGAAAAATAGATTCCACCTCTGAATGGGAAGGGTGGCAGAGAATTGGCAGCTGTCTTTAATCTACCACATATAAATTAAATGCTTAGAACAACGCCTGGCATATAGTAACCTACATCAAGGATAGCTATTAATGTCGTTTTATCACCATCATCTCTATAGTAAGAAGGTAAAGCTAGCCTTATATTCTCACCATAGATCAACATCCCAAAGATAAACACATTTTAACATTAACCCCTCACCAAAACACCATGAGGTAAATTGTCCCCTTTTACAGATGAGGAAACTGAGGTTCAGACGGGGGAAATGATTTGGCCAAGGTCACAGAGTCAGGATCCGAACCAGGAGTGTCTAAACGATTGTACATCACAGTCTACACATGCCAAGCCCTTTCCCTCAACAAACGAGCGCTGGGTTCCTCGGACCCCAGGCTGTAAAGACAGACCCCATCCTGGATCTCAGGAAGACAGATAGGGAATGAACAAAGAAAGACATTCAGGTTGTGGTAAGTGGCACATGGAGACTTAGACAGCAGCACCTTCAGCTGGGTGATGCGAGACGGCCCTTCTAAGGAGGTGACTGACATTTGAGCTGAGACTTAACATTCAAGACGTAGTCAGCCATGGTGGAGTGGAGAAAAAAGCTGGAGGAGAAGCATTCGAAACAGAGGGAACAGCCAGTGCAAAGGTCCTGAGGCCAGGCCATGCCTACTGTATTAGAGGAACAGCAAGAAGGTCTGTGTGGCTGGATTAACAGCATATCCGTGCACCACAGGTGTAGGACACCAGTGAGAAACAGAGATGGTGAAATCATAGGAACACTAAAGCTTTATATTAATTTAATATCAAGGTACGCATTAGAGAAAGAAAAACACGAATATGCTAATTGTTGGGGTGTCTATGTGATGGGATTATGGGTAGTAGCCTTTTTGTTTGACAATACTGATTCCGTAGTTTTATATTGCACATGAGAATCCTCTGTTCTCCCACTTCACAGATGAGGAAACAGGGGCCACGAGGGATTTCAAGCAAATAGTCCAAGGTCTAACAAAGGGTGGAGTCAGGATTTGACTCTGGGACTGTTACTGAATCCTTCAGTTTTCTTAGTTCCCAGGAAGACGTTCTGAATCTGTTTTTGGACCCCAGGGGGGTCTGCAAACCACCCCACCCCAAGGCTGCCCGCTGGGTCTTGCAGCTCTTGCTAGCCTCGGGCAAGTTAGTTAACCACACCGTGCCATCTGTAAAATAGGGAGAATGGTAGTCACTGACCCCTGGGTGTTATGATGGGAATTAAATGATGCCACGTTTGCAAGGTACCAGAACAGTGCCTGACACGTAGGAGGTGCCTTGTTAAGTGTTTGCTTTATAAATATATACACTCAAATGGCCAAGAGCAAGGCACCCCGATTGTCCTCTGTGTTCTAGGTCACGTGGATGGCAGGGGCAGTGGCAAAGGAGTTCGAACTGGCCGAGAAGCAGGAGGTGGTGGTCAGCTACCTCCCCCTCAGCCACATTGCGGCACAGATGTTGGATATCTGGATACCTATAAAGACTGGGGCGCTCACATACTTTGCTCAGCCAGACGCTCTCAGGGTAAGACTGAGTGATGACCTGGGGCCCCGCTGCATCCTCCAGGGTCTCCTGGGTGAGTGGATGGCTGTTCATTCATTTGACAAATGTTTTGGGGGGGATCCCCAGGTCTGAGGGTATTTTCTCATCATGTCTGAGGGTATTTGCCCTCATCTTACATTCCATATAGCAGCATTAAAAACAGCTGACCACATTCTTTTAGTTTTTACCTTTATCCAAGTCAGGGCATCCATGGATGGTTGTGTACACTGAACACTGAACAACTCAGAACAGAGATGGAAATGGTATTGGACATAAAGTGTGTGTACCAAGTATTTTTTTTTTAAGTCAGTATTCCCAATCCAAAAACCTCCAGAAACCAAGAGTTTTTAGCAGTAAAGTCTGACCTAAACTTCCATGACCATAACTATGGTCTTCATTTTATCCCACTTACTGGGAAGAGGCACATGTTTTACTGCACAAACATTAATGCGATGAACTTTAGTGGACTCTCCCAGATGCCACTGTGAGAGCCATAGAACAGATGTAATATACACTGTATTACCTTTTGGAAGGCCAGAGAAGTCTAAATTCCAAACCACATTCGGCCCCAAGGGTTTAAGATAAGGGAGTTTGGACCTGTTTTGAAAAACATCAGTGTCCTGACTTAACCCCTATAGGCAACCTCTTTCATGTATTTAAGAGATTTCTTGTGGCATTTACCTGTAATATTTTGAATATGTGATACCACCTTTTCTTGATTTATCCCCTTTGAAATATTATCTATTACTTTTCTATTGTGGTGGGTGAGGACTTAGTCCTCTTCCCCCTTCTCCACTCATTTCCCCTTCTCCATCCTCTTAATGTAAATCATTCTTAGTTAACTGGACCAAGTAGTACACTATAGGACTGTATCTCCCGTCTGGTCCAGCTTCTCATTGTTCCTAGAGTTCATAGTTGCTTTCCTTTTCCAATTTGATTTTTTTCGTATCTGTCTAGTTGCTCCACCTGATCTGCCATGTGCTTATCAATATTATCCAAATGCTCAATTAATTATTCAGTGCCGTATTATTTTTTTCTTTATCCTCTGTCCTGAGCTGGACCGGTCGTTATTTTAGCTTGTTTTAGGTTGGGTCCCCTAGAAGCAAAATGTGAAATGGAGATTTTTTTTGTGTGTGTGATTTATTGAGGGGAGACTGTCAGGTGACAACGGTAAGGAAGTGAGGGGAGCAGGATAGGCCAGAGGAAGAAAGCAAGAAAGGCTGAGGTTCGGCGGGACTGTAACCTCAGGCTGATCCCATGGGAAGCTCTGAGGCATTAGTGGCACCACGGTGCTGTCTCACTCTGAGGCAAAGTGGCTGGGCCTTTGTACCTCATCTCAGATAGTCACTGGCTGCAGGCTCATGTACCCACGGAGGAGCGTGACTTCCCAGGCACTTCTGAGTAAGGGTAGTTCTCTGGAAAAGAGGGAACTGTGGACAATTAGGGATCTGGATAGGACATCAACAGCACCTTCTACAAGCTGCCACGCAGGGCTATCCCTTCTCCTTGCTTCTGGGCTGGGTCCCCTATTTTCTGGGGTCCTTGCCATCTTCGGGGGATTATTCTTTCATTTTGCTGGAGATTATCCTTTGGTAGGTTTTTCAGAGTAATTATGTGAGAGAAAAAAATCTACTTTGTATACATCTGGACTTTGCAAGGTTACAGAGCCAGGAAAGACCTCTGGAATTTCGCGCCCCCGACCCCAGCTACACTCTCTCAACTAGCTGCCTATTACTGCCACAGCAAATGACCACAAACGGAGTGGCTTACAGCAACATCAATTCATTAGCTTATGGTTCTGGAGACTGGAGGTCCAAAATGAATTTTACTCGGCTAAAATCAAGGTGTCTGCAAGGCTGCATTCCTTCTGGAGACTCTTGGAGAAAAATCCATTTCCCTGCCTTTTCCAGTTTTTTTTTTTTTTTTTGTGATAGGGTCTTGCTCTGTCACCTGGGCTAGGGTGCAGCAGCATCATCATAGCTCACTGCAACCTCCAACTCCTGGGCTCAGGTGATCCTTCCACCTCAGCCTCCCAAGTAGAGTAGCTGGCATTACAGGTGTGAGCCAGTACACCTGGCCCTGTTTTTTAATATTATTATTACTGTTGTTACTGTCATTCCTAGTGGGAATGAAGTGATATTTCATGACTCTAATTTGCATTTCCCTAACAATTAACTATGGTGAGCATCTTTTCATGTGCTTATTGGCTGTTTGTATATCTTCTTTGGAGAAACGTCTGTTCAAATATTTTGTCCATTTAAAAACCTGGTTGCACATCTAACCTTACTGTTGAGTTTTAAGGGTTCTTCATATATTCTAGTTACAAATCCTTTATCAAATTTATGATTTGCAAATACTTTCTCCCAGTTCTGGTGAGAAGGCAGGAAGGCTGGCATTCTCTCTCTCTCTCATGGATATTTTTCTCCCCATGGAACTGCCTTGGCACTTTTGCTGAAAATCAATTGCTCGTAAATTTAAGGTTTTCTTTCTGGATCTTCTATTCTGCTCCGTTAACCCGCATGTCTATCCTTATACCAAAACCATACTGACTTGATTACACTAGCTTTACAGTAGAATGACGCACTTTGTCCTGGTTTGCCTGGGACACTCTCAGTTTTAAAACTGAAAGTTCCAAATTTCAGGGACTCCTCCAGTTCTGTGTAAACCAGGATGGTTGATCACCCTACTTTATGATACATTTTAAAATCAGGTAGTAAGTCCTCCAATTTTGTTTTCCTTTTCCAAAATTGCTTTGGCTATTCTAGATCCTCTGCCTTTCTACATAAATTTTTAAGATCAGCTTGTCAGTTTGTATGCAAAATCCTGCCTGCATTTGAATAGAGATTGCATCAAACCCATACGTTAGTTTACGGGAGAATCTTGCATCCTTTTTAACAACTGCATAACATTCTACTGCATACTTGCGCTACAATTTCTTTAGCCAATCCCCCATCATTGAACAGATAAACTGTTTCCATTCTTACAAAACAATGCCACAAAAAGCATCTTGAATGTGTTTCTCTGTGTACCTGAGTCTTTCATTCGGCTAAATTCCTTCACCCACAGAAGGGAGGTTGCCAGGGTGCATTTAAAATGTTGGCAGTACCACCACGTTACCTTCCAAAAATATTTTATAAGCATATGCTCTTCATCAAATTCCCAGAGAGAGTGCAAAACTTTGATTGGCCACCGGCCAGCCAATGGGATTGTCTCCCTTGGGTTGGGAGCCCACTCTGGTCCAACCAGCAAAGGGATGTTCTCTTGGGCAGAGTTGGACATCTTTGGTCCACAGAAGCCACTGCTGTGTCTAATCCAGCTCTGTCCCATGCAGGGCAGCTTGTTAAACACTCTTCAGGAGGTAAAGCCTACCATCTTCATGGGGGTGCCCCGAATTTGGGAGAAGATGCATGACACGGTCAAGGAAAATAGTGCCAAGTTTCCCAGCTTGAGGAAAAAGGTGTTTTTATGGGCAAGATCCATTGGCATGCGGATGAACACAAAAAGGATGGCAGGGTAGGCAGAGGGTCCCCAGGGCTGGGAGGGCGGTGGGTGAGGAGGCCCAACCTCCTCCAGCTGGGTCTCATCATCCCCTTTTGGATCGATGGCATTCTTATTCGCAGGAAACGTGAGACCACTATGAGCTACCGCATGGCTAAGAGGCTTGTGTTCAGCAAAGTCAAGAGCTCCCTGGGCTTGGATCACTGCCACGTTTTCATTAGCACGGCTGCACCTCTCACCGAAGAGACCGCCGAGTTCTTTCTAAGCTTGGACATACCTATAGGCGAGATATATGGGATGAGCGAGAGCTCTGGGTCCCACACAGCATCCACACAAAATAACTACAGGTTTCTAAGGTACTGGCCTCTTGGGCAATCCCGGGTCCTCCAGTTATATGAGGTCAAGGGGACAAGGATGTGTGGGTGGGCCAACCTCTGGGCTAAGAGAATCCTGAGTTGCTCTCTCCAGAATGATCTTGGGTTTCCAGCCTCCAAGCCCCAGATCTTCCTTTCTCCCAAGCTCAGCTTACCCCAGGCTGCAGGCTTTGAACCCAGTGATACTCAAACCCTAAGAATACCAAAGGCAAGTTCAACTCTTGAATCCGATAGCCACGTTCCTTCACAGAATATTCTGGTTGTGTCTCTCCCTGACCCCTTCCCTGCCACCAGATTGCAAGTCTGGCTTCCGTTCGTGCTTGGGGCTCTCCAATGATCCAGCTTCCAACTGCCTTTCTCAAGACCCAGCCAAGGAAGCAAAAAATAAGCTAAATATTCCTAATCTGGCAAAACCATCTCCGGCCTTTTTTTTTTTTTACCTCCCAGGGACCTGAGCACCTCAGTATCTCCCCCTCTCCACTCCATTATCCCTGCTAATCTGTTTTCTGCACAACCCAAAGGCCCAACTACGTTTTTTTTTAAATCAAAAAGTGGTCCTTCCCTAAAAATAAATGACAATGTTCCACCCCTAAAAGAAAGGTACAAATTTCAGCCTTTATCTGTAAATATTTTTTCCAATGAGTAATACATGTGCATGTCCAAAAAAAAAAAAATCAACGGAGCCAAGCCCAGTGGTTCATGCCTGTAATCCCAGCACTTTGGGGGGCCGAGTGGAGAGCATCACTTGAGCTCAGGAGTTTGAGGCCAGCCTGGGCAACACAGTGAGATCCCATCTCTACAAAAAATATAAGAAAACCAGCCAGAGATGGTGGCACATGCCTGTAGTCCTAGCTACTCAGGAGGCTGGGGAGGGAGGATCCCTTGAGCCCAGGAGACCAAGGTTAAAGTGGGCTATAACTGTGCCACTGCACAAATGAGATCCTATCTCAAAAAAATTTTTTTTTTCTCATACATTTTAAAGTTATCTGTATTTCCTTTTATATGAACTGACCATATTACCTGTCCATTTTAAAAATTAGATTATCAGTCCCTCTGTTGTTGATTTGCTGGCATCTTTACGTATTATGAAAATCAGCCCTTTGTCTTTCACATGAGTTACAAATACTTTACCTCCAGGATTGTTGTTGGTATTTGACTTTAGTTAAGGAGTTTTTTGCTGTGTAGAAATTTGTGACCATTACATGGTTGAATTTATCAATCTTTTATGGCTTTTGGATTTTTCCACATTCCTAGAAAGCCTTCAGTGGGAAAGTCGCAAGGAGGCTCTTTGTAAGTTCTGAATTTCTCAGGCCTGCCTTCCTTTTTCTTTTGCTAACTGAAGGAATTCCTATAGTTAACCCTAACACCCCTGGCCCTTCCAGCTGCCAATGAAAGAGAGATCTCAGCAACACAAGGAGAGAATGCTTCCTGGTCTGTATCCTAAAACTGCCCTCACAAATGTTATCTCTAGAAATAAGGAGTCTTTAAGAACCTAGGTTTTAAACAGTGCCATTCTGGCCAGGCGCGGTGGCTCATGCCTGTAATCCTAGCACTCTGGGAGGCCCAGGCGGGCGGATTGCTTAAGGTTAGGAGTTCAAAACCAGCCTGAGCAAGAGCAAGACCCTGTCTCTACTAAAAATAGAAATAAATTAATTGGCCAACTAGAAATATACAGAAAAAATTAGCTGGGCATGGTGGCACATGCCTATAGTCCCAGCTACTCAGGAGGCTGAGGCAGGAGGATCGCTTGAGCCCAGGAGTTTGAGGTTGCTGCGAGCTAGGCTGATGCCACAACACTGTAGGCTGAGCAACAGAATGAGACTCAGTCTCAAAAAAAAATAAAAAATAAACAGTGTCATTCTGTTTTACGGAAGTAACTTTAACCTCTAAAAAGATTCTAATGGATCATCTTTCTTAAAATCAGCTGCCCTGGTCATCACATGGAGATCTACATATCCATTTCAAAAAGGCAGGGAGGTTTTGCTGCTGTCCTTAAGGCAGAAGCACTTTTTCCTTCTCTCGTGTAGGTGGAGACTTAAAACAAACCAACAAACAAAAACCCCAGCCTACAACACTGCTGGGTTTCCTAGTTCACAAAGCATTTGGGAACCTGACTCAGTAAATCAAACACTTCAGCAAACACCTCCTTACATCCATGGGTCCTGCAGAGAGCGCAGTTCTAGCCCGCACCAGCTGAGCAGGGTCGTTAGGAGCCTGGGCTACAGATCCAGACAGAGCAGGGCGGGCGACTTTGTCTCTCTGAGCCTCAGTTTACCCGCTCCTGTCCCCCGGCAGCTGCGGCAAGATCATGACTGGGTGTAAGAACATGCTGCTTGAGCAGAACAAGGATGGCATTGGGGAGGTCTGCATCTGGGGCAGGCACGTCTTCATGGGCTACCTGGAGAGTGAGGCTGAAACGCTTGACGTCTTCAATGAGGAAGGCTGGCTGCACTCTGGGGATCTGGGCGAAATGGACAAACACGGTTACCTCTACATCACTGGCCGCATCAAAGGTACCGGGGGGTGGGGGTGGGGTGCTGGGCTCCGTGGGGGCCTCCTGCAAGCAGGCCCACCCTGGTACGCCAGCACAAACAGGCCATAGTTTGCCAATCCCTGATGGAGAGCATCTGGCACTTTTTAACTCAAATCCATTTAAAAAAACAAAAACAACAACAAAAAAAAAAACTGTTGGCTCAACATAACTGCGAAGTCCAAAAGGGCTTCAGGCATGGCTGGATCCAGATGCCAAAATGACATCCCAAGAACTTTCTTTATCCTTTTCTTACTGAGTTTTCCTCTGTGCTGGTGCTATTCGTAGAGGGGCTTTTCCCATTTGGTAGCAAGAAGGCTGTCAATGTCTAGGCTCAACTTTAACCCCCAAAGGGACTACAGTGTGTTAGTCCCAATATTTATAGCATTGAAAAGTGGAAGGCAGTTCCCTAAAGAAATATCAGGGTGCTCCAAGAAGGAGTTAGACCACAGATGTCCACTGCACGGTCACGTCTATCATTACTGCTGTAACAACTGCAGTGAAGGTGATTTTGTGAGATGCTGGGACAAGGTGGAGAGGGTTTGGGTGGGACACAAACAGGCTAGAATCTCAGGATGAAAGAACCGTGACCAGTGGGCCTGGGGCAGGAGGAGGCAAATTTTAGAGACTGGGGGAGACTGCTTCTGGGCTTGCCAAAATTAGGGATGCTGCACGTGTTCCTGCAGATCAGACTGGAATTTGATTCTGCTGGGGTTGGCAAGTGATGGAAAAGGAAGAAACAGAGAGACAGCGTGTGGCACTAAAGGTTTCACTGTCTTTCAAGGAAGACGTATCAGAGGAGCCCAGGGCATGGGGGGGCCGGGAAACAGGTAAAGAATTATTAAGACGCTGTCCAGGTCGGATGCACAAGACTTCAACTCTTGGTGGGATGTTGAAGTGGACAAGGGAAGAGGGGCACGTCCTCCTGTGTTTCTGGGGTTTGCTAGGTGACTGTTGGCTTGGCCATGCCAGCATCGGCCCTTCTGATCTCCAAACGGGTGGGGGTTTTGCATTGTCCTGGCTGGACACGTACCGAGCCAAGCTCTGTTCCAGAACTCCTCATCACTACCGGCGGTGAAAACGTGGCCCCCATCCCCACTGAGAACCTGGTGAAGAAGTTAATCCCCATCATCAGTAACGCCATGTTAGTGGGAGACAGGGCCAAGTTTCTGAGCATGTTGTTGACACTGAAGGTGAGCGTGGGTTTGCTGTCCCCTGGGGAGTCTCTGTGGCCGGCCCTGCCCCAGTGTGGGGAAGGTGTGCCTGTGGGGTTCAAGACCCATTTCTTGGTCTTCAGGGCCTGGGGGTGGCAAGGGTGCTGGCCAGGGAGCATGCGTGACAGCGGTGTCCTCCCGGGGCAGTGTGATATGGATCCGGGGACTGGAGAACCTCTGGACCACCTGAACGTGGAGGCCATCAACTTCTGCCGGAAGCTGGGCAGCAAGGCCTCCACTGTGACGGAGATCGTGAAGCTGCGGGACCCCCTGGTCTACGCGGCCATCCAGCAAGGCATAGACTCTGTGAATGCGAAGGCCAATTCCAACGCGCAGAAGATTCAGAAGTGGGTCATCTTGGATAAGGACTTTTCCATCTATGGTGGGGAGCTAGGTGAGTAGCCTTGGCACTGGGAGGCTGGTCCCTTCCTAGCATTTGGGGCCACATGGGCTCTAAGGAGAGGCACCCATCAGGAAAGATTTTAGAATTCCAGAAGTAAAAAGAAGAAAAAAAAAGAGAGGTGCCCTTTTCTGGGGGGTCAGAGGGTCTATGGGACGAGCCAGGGATTGAGAGACGGATGCTGCCACCTCCAGCTAACTTGCTCCCAGCTACCCCTGACCACACACACACACTGTCCCTTCTCTCCAGGACAGCCATGTCCCCCCACTCTGGGAACAAAATCCAAACTCTTATATCTTTGCCACTGTTCCTGCAACTTTCTGGGCATAGTCCAACCACAGGGCCTTTGTACCTGCTGGTTCCTCTCCTTGGAATGCCACTCCCCCTCACTTCCTTGCCTGGATGGTTCATTCTCATTGTCCAGGTCTCACCCCACTAGCCACTTTCCCAGAGAAGCCTTCCCTGACCATGCTTGCTAGAGTGGCTCACTAACACCCTTAAAATATCACCCATATAGCTTGCCATCACCCCCTCTTCTACTGGCTTGTCTTCTTGCCTCCAGAATGCATCAGAATCTGAAATTATTCTCTATATGAGTTTGTCTCTCTCCCCCCATGAGGGAAGGGCTCACTCCAGGGTGGGGTTCCTGAGTTTTATCAAAGTCCTTTCTTTGGGGGCCTGGTGGCTCACACCTGTAATCCCAGCATTTTGGGAGGCTGAGGCGGGAGGATTGCTCAGGATCAAGGCTTCGAGACCAGCCTGGGCAACACAGCAAGACTCCATTTGTACAAAAAATTTAAAAATTGGCTGGGCATGGTGGTGTGCACCTGCAATCCCATCTACTTGCAAGGCTGAAGGAGAAGAAGGATCCCTTGAGCCCAGAAGTAGGAGGTTGTAGTGAGCTATCTTCACACCACTACACTCCAGCCTGGGAAACAAAGAGAGGCCCTGTCCCTTAAAAAAAAAAAATCCACAAATTCTGTTTCCTCCACGCTAGTCTGTGTGTTGAATAAGTCCAACAGTGAGCTCCTCTGTGTGGCAGGCAGGTCCGTGAGCAGAATTGCAGAGGCCACACACACACAGAGACCAGGGAAATGACTGGTCCCTTCAGACCTCAGTCTTTTTTATCTATAAGTTGAAAAAACAGTCCTTGTGGAGTTGTCTGAGACATCTTGATGGGAATCCAAAGCTCCTGGTGACTCAAAGGCTATGAATGTCCTGGGTTGTGGGACAGACAACCCCCAAGTTCAAGTCTTGATTCTCCCATGCACTTGTGGGGTAACCTCAGAGTAACTGGCCCTCTCTAAGCCCCAGTTTCCTGTAAAGTGGGTGGGCAGGGCAGTTGAGATGATGATGATGTCCCTCTTCCACTGGGTGCATGGTCTGTATCAGGGACCAGCTCACAGAATCCTCATCACAGCCCAGGGACGCCATCGTGTGTTGCTTTCCCTATACACCACTGGTGAAAGCAATGCACTCAGGAGGTCGATGGCAACACCAGCCACCCAGCCCAGCCTCAGCCCCAGGACCCTGTTGCCTGGACATGCATGCGGCATCTGGACTTTCCTTTCCTCTCCACAACTCAACTGATTCCTCCTTCCTCGATAGGTCCAACGACAAAACTTAAGAGACATTTCATAATCCACAAATACAGAACGCTGATCGATAACTTCTACTACTGACTGCTTTGATGGAGCTGCTCTTGGCTGTCCTGATGGTGAGCTTCAGCTGCTGGGCTTTGCTAGGCTGTGTGTTGAACGAGTCCAGCAGAGGGCTCCTCTGTGTGGCAGGCAGGTCTGCGAGCAGAATCGCAGAGGCCACAGAGGCCACACACACACACACACAGATCAGTAACAGTGGGCTCTGGGTGGCGTCTGGCCACAACTCATGCTCTCTTTACCAAGGTCATGGTAGGGTATGCAGACTCTTTCACGGTTAACCACTCCTGTTGTTAGCTCTGCTTCCTGCCTCTTCTACTTGACCCTAGGAGGCAGGGGGCAATCTCCCATCCAGGACCAGAGATTTTCATTAAAGACACAAATGTTTCATTGTGGCTTGTTTGGAGGTCTTTTCTCAGCAACCTTGGCAGGGGAAGTTCTACTTGCCAGGAACCCAAGGAATGAGGTGTGCTGGCTCATTACAAAGATGGTCAGGGATGCAGACTTGAATTCCATCCACCCACCATTTCTCCTCTCCTTTCCTGCAAGATGTGCACAGGGGCCTCCATGACATCATAAGTTGCTGATATGTTTGTTTGTTTTTGTTTTTTTGGTAATTCAGCTAGATGCATGGTGCAGGCAGAAAGTAGAATACATCTTCACTTGTCCTAAGAACCACGTGTAACCTTTTCGTGGGCAAACCGTTCTCTTCTGATGCCCCCAGCCAGCCCATCTGCATTAGTAATAGTTTCCCAGGGTTTGCCATAACAGAGCAGCACAGCCTCAGTGGGGTCCAACAATAGAAATTCATTGCCTCACAGCTGTGGAGGCTAAAAGTGTGGGATCAAGGTGCTGGCTGGGTTGGTTCCTTCTGACAGCTGTTAATGGAAGGATTCATTCCAGACCTCTCTCCTTGGCTTCCAGCTGTGTCTGTTCACATCGTCTTCCCTCTAGGCATGTCTCTGTCATCAAATTTCCTCTTTCTGTAATGGCACCACACCAGTTGTATTAGGTTAGGGCCCACCCTAATGACCCATTTTAACTTCTGTAATGACCGTATCTCCAAATGAGGTCACATCCTATATAGGTACTGAGGGTTAGGACTTCAACATATGCATTTTGGAGGGAACACAACTGAACCCATCACACACCACCATATCCACTGTCCTTTGTTCCTTCTTAACTGGTTTAACTCTTCCCCACCTTCCTGTGTCGGTGGCTTGTGGGTGGGCCCAGCAGTTCAACACATCACATTTACAATTCCCCTGTCTTCTGCAAGACTTCCAATTCCACTTTGCAGTTGAGTGACAGACGACTGGACATTGATGTAGGGGTGGGAGACGGACTCTCTACACCAGTGCTGTCCAAGATGACAGCCACTGGCCACCACGTGTCCTGTCCAAATCAAGATGTGCTGTAAGTGTAAAACACACACTGGATTTCAAAGGCCCAGTCCAGAAAAAAAATAAAATATAAAATACCACACCAATATTTTACAATCTTGATTACAGGTTGAGATGGTATTTTGGATGTACTGGGTTACATAAAATATATTATTAAAATTAATTTTACCAGTTCCCTTTTAAATGTGGCTACCAAAATTTTTTATTTTATTTTTATCAGAAAATTTTTAATTGTACAGGTGACTCAAGTGATAGTTCCCTTTGACAGCACCACTCTAAAGGTCATTTTGGAGGGATTTTTGCTTGAGGGCCAATTTATAAATGGATGGGTTCACCTGGGAATATTTTCACTGAATGGTAACTGTAGGATCTCAGAGAAGACCCTACATATTACAAGAATCCCCATGGGATAACTTGTTTCTCCTCTCTCTAGCCTCCAACAGGAAGACCCTATTGCCACAGGTGAATTGCTGTTCTCTCTCCTATTTTTAAGCAGCCGAATTCCCCGCTGGTCAGCTTCTTGACTATTCATTCACCTGTTGAAGAGGTGCCCCAGCAGAACCTGCCATGCCTTTCAAAGCAATAGGATCACCATAGATCTTTCTATGAAACTTCAAGGCATGACCCCAGGAAAGCCTACTGGGAGATCTATGAAGAACCGCCTGTTTCAGGAGAAAGATCTGACCTTGTGGGATCCAACTGGAGTTTTTCTTTTTTTTCTCCCCAGAGGACTTAATGAGACATTAGAAAGAAAAAGCCCTCACAAGTTTGAAGAACTGGGCCCCAAAACCCACTCACCGGCCTGAAAGCAACTTGGAAACCTTTCCAATAAGTTCTGATAATAAAGTACTTCAGCGTCCCATGTCTTGATTTTTGGCCAAAGACAATCATCTTGTCCTTTGTTTAGTGTGATGGGGAGAGGCCCAGGCTCTCAAATTAGTTCTGGGTTCAAATTTTGACCAACTGCTTGTGAGTACAACCTTCTGGGGCTCAGAGGTGTTTTTTTTTTGTTTTTTTGTTTTTTGAGATAGAGTCTCACTCTGTTGTCCGGGCTAGAGTGAGTGCCGTGGCGTCAGCCTAGCTCACAGCAACCTCAAACTCCTGGGCTCAAGCGATCCTCCTGCCTTCAGCCTCCCGAGTAGCTGGGACTACAGGCATGTGCCACCATGCCCAGCTAATTTTTTCTAT
>CAUYRT010083309.1:0-27144 GCA_963574885.1 Lepilemur ruficaudatus
GAGACAAAGGACATTCCATTACTTATCAACTAATCTACTTATTCAAGCCTATACTATGGAACAATTGGTGCACTTAAGATGGGAGAGCTACGCCTAGGGGCAGTTGCTATGTCACCAAGGACCCCAGTATTCTGGGCAGCAAACACGTCCCCAAAGGCTCCCGTTTTCAGGACAGCTCCCCACAGGCTAGTTACAGAGTTATGTAATCAAGTGATTAAGCTGGTCTCACTATTGGCCTGGCCATTTTTCGGTCCAGCAGTTTCGTCACATAAGCCTAGTTTTTCCTCATGATGTTATGTGGTACCTACTGCTCTGAAGGTTGTGTTAGGCTTAAAAGTAAACCAATAAGTTGACCTCAGTCTTCCCTTTGTGCCTGAGATTGGCTCCTTACTGACTTTTCCTCTCAATGGATGCGGCTGAATTGGATAATGGGTTTTCCCAAGACTCTTTTGAGCTATGGTTCCTGGCTCCCTGGACCTCATTCTACAAAATGTGGTTGTGTGTCAAAGGCTTCTCTGCAAGTGACTTGTCTCAAAGTCCTTGCTTCACCTTGGGAAAAGAGGAGAAAAGAGATGAGAAAAGGTGAAGCTTCAATCTCTTCTAACTAGAGAATTCAAGTTGTGAGAATTGAGGAAAGCTTCAAGTATTGAAGTTCTCAGCTCTGATTATTCACTGGACCCAATCACCAAAAGACTAGGTTTAAAACACTCACATTTAGCTGGGCATGGTGGTCCACTACTTGGGAGGCTGAGGCAGGAGGACTACTTGAGCCCAGGAATTCACAGTTCTGGAGGCTGGGAAGTTTAAGATAAAGGTGCTGGCAGATTTGGTGTCTGGTGAGGGCCCGCATTCTGGTTCCTAGATGGCACTTTCTTGCTGTGTCCTTACATTGTGGACGGAATAAGCTAGCTCTCTAAGGTCTCTCCTGTAAGGGCAGAACCTCATGACCTAGCCACCTCCCAAAAGCCACATCTCTTATACGGTCATCTTGGGCATTAGGATTTCAACATATGAATTTTGAGGGGACACAAGCATTCAGACCACAGCACATTGAATTGCAACTTTGCATTTTCCCTTCCCCCACCCCCAGCCCCAACCTACTCCTGGATATTCTCTTTTGATACTCTGCAATTTTTTAACATATCCATTTTATTTTTTATTTTTTAAGTAGTTTGAGGGGGTACAAGTGGATTATTGTTATGTGGATGGATTACATAGTGGAGAAATCTAGGCTTTCGATTTACCCATCACCTGAATAGTGTACGTTGTACCCAATAGGTAACCCCTTCTGAGTCCCCAGTGTTCATTAAGACACTCTGTATGACCATGCATACCCAGTGTTGAGTGCCCACTTATATGTGAGAACATGCAGTATTTGGTTTTTTGTTCCTGGGTTACTTCACTTAGAATAATGGCCTCCAGTTCTATCCACATTTCTTCAAAAGATGTTATTCCATTCTTTTTCATGGCTGAGTAGTATTCCATGGCATATATATATATATATCACATTTTCTTTATCTACTTATCAGTTGATGGGCACTTAGGATGTTTCCCTATCTTTGCAATTGCAAATTGTGCTGTGATAAACATATGAATACACTGCAATGTATATATCATTAAATTCCATTTGTAACATGGATTTATATGGGTAATATTTTCTGTTATATGGTCTTTGCTTACTTCTGCTTTAAAAATTTTTTTTTCTCTCTCTATTCTCAAGGATGATTCTAACCAAACTTTATAATTTTCAATACAGTGCAGAAGTCATCCTATAGGGCTCACCCTTTCTAGATAAAGTTTCATCCTACATTCATCACTGCATTCTCAATGCCTATAAGATGCCTGGTACATAATAGACGGTCAGTAATCTTTTTTAAAAAAGACTAGAATGTTTTTTGACAACTCACTGCCAAAGTGGCTAAGAAAATTAGGCTTCGGGGTTAGTTCCTGATTTTGAATCTTGGCTTTGCCTGTTAGGAGCAGTGTGATCTTAGACAATCTGAGGCTCATTACTTCCATGCTCAAAATCAGATAATAATAATGCTCACATCACATGTAAAGTGTTTGGCATAATGAGAGTTTAACAAATGGCAGCTTTCCATTGTTTAAGTGTAGTACTCAGTAATAATTTTTCCCCAATTCTTTCCTACCCAATAATCTTAATTGGCTGATTACTAACAAATTGTATTAATTCAATCAGCTTCCAAGAGACTTGAAAGGCCAACTGGCCTACTCATTTCTGTTTTTAGTGGTTGATACAGCCTTGCAGTGCCTAACATAAAGGAGGCCTTCAATAAATTTCGGGTTCTTTAATTTATAGCCATTGCTTTTCATTTTCTCAAAGCTTGGCCAACTGGGTGCAGAAGAACCACATTGGAGTGGCGCCTTGGTGGCAACATCTCAACTCATCTATTTGTATCGTACTCCATGTGTTTCCCTGTCTGCACACCTGACCCTAGCCAGCTAGTGGGCCAGTTTCCTCTCACTTCTCCAGTTCTAGCTTCTGAGAAGTAGCTTCTGGCCCCAGCCTCTGGCTCTGTTTTCCTGACTTCCTCATCTTAGCTCTCAGTACAACCACCGTCACTGTAGAGTCATAGGGCCTCTCCCTCGTCCCTCCCTCCCCCACCATCCACTGTCATAAAAGGCAAGCACCGACTGCCACCCTGCAGGCCCAGGCATTGAGTGTGTTTGTGATATTTGCTTCAAGCTGCTGTTTTATTTTTATTAACAATAATTTATTTTATGTATAGTATGTTATTAAATATATATTATAATTTATGATATTTAATATTTCTATAATTTGATTTATTTCTATGACAAATATTTAATGTATTTGTTACAGAAAGAAAATATTACAGATATTGTTGGTGTGGTTTTTCTTTCCCTATGAGCTTAAGAGTTTTTTTCTTTTTGAACTAAAAGTAGCTCGTGGTTCTAGGGTAATGCACGTGTGACTGAAAATTACTTGGAAAATTTAAATGGCTCCTAAAGAGTATGATTTTGAGATCGGCCTAAGAGTCCTACTCTTCTCTCTTCCTTCGAAGCATGCCTAGTGGGAGCATGCCTCTAGTTATTGGACCACACTGAGAACCACTTATAGATCTTACTCCTACTCCATTCCTGCTTAATCACTCAATTCTGGAAGATCTTTTCCAACTTAAATTTTGCATAAATCAAGAAAGCTTCAGAGTGCATTTCTGCTGTTCTCCAGTAAGAACCAGAGACTGATACTATTATATTATAAAAACTGGCAGATGATTGAGCTTTATTGAACCATAAGTTTTTGTGATGGTACTGATTTTTTTTACATTCTTCCTCCTTTTGGGAAGACACATTTTTATTTGTTTTATAGCATAAAATTTTATTCCTTTTGCCTTGAGATAATGTCAAAATTGGCAAGATAAAGTTTTGTTTATCTTGTAGATTCTCCATCTAAAGAGTGAACTAGGGCTAGAGAGTCCTGACACTTCATTTCCAGTAGAGGCAGGTCTGAGCAGGAACTGATGGGCTAAGAAGGGGGAGCAGGAGGAAAGAGTACTTGGGAGATGGAAAGGATCTGGTGCCTTCCCTTCCGAAGCAGACTCAATTCAGACAAAAAAGTGACTGGATAGGAAAATGGAAGGACTATTTTAAAGCAATGGTTTTCCAACGTGAACCTGCAACAGAAAACACAGATTGTTGGCTCCCATCCCCAGAGTTCCTAAAGCATTAGGTCCACTGGAAACTTGGCATTTCTGATAAACTGTCTGAGGATCTGCTATTGCTGGTGTGGGGACCACGCCATGAGAACCACTGTTTTACATCAATCTCTATACTCCAGATCTGTGCATAAATGACTAATATAAGTCTCTTGTGTAATGAACTGAACCTTCATAAGCTCCCAGATATTACTGTCATAATTAAGGATTTACACACTTCAGTAGGATCATTATAATTCCCTTAAAATCTTTTAACCTATGTCCAAAAAACAAAACTCTTGGCATCCAATTTAAGCCATCTGATCGTCAGCTCTCCTTTATCACTGACCTGTGCTTGAGTCATTTTCCAGATATTTTTAGATGGTATTAAAGAAGGGAAAAGCACAAATAAAACTGAGATCACTTGAGCTGACTGGTCCAGAGGCAGACTGCAAGAGAGACAGCTGAAGATTGAAAAGGAGGTGGCTTTTGTGCATAGCTTCCTGGTCTTGCTGTGTACTTGCTACTTTTGCGTTCTTATCGTAAATACAGAAGTTCTGTTACCATTAAAAATTATATTAAGTGACTATAGACCAATTTTTACAAAATTGAATTTGTATTTGTGTTGTTGCATGCTGTGTAACCCAGGAAGAGCATTCATCCTCATGGTAGGGACAATACCTTTCCTATGTGCCATATACTGAATACTTTATAGGTAGGTGTTAACTCATGCACTCTGCACAACCACCCTGCATTTTACAGAGGAGGGATCAGGCACAGAGAGGGGAGGGCTGTACTGACGGTCACTCAGTAAGTAGTGGAGCCAGGATCTGAGCCCAAGGTGTCTGGATCCAGTCTGAGCTCTTAACCACTAGTATATACCACCCCTCATGGTTCCATAGGCTCAGCTACTTTGTCTCTGGCTTCATGCCTTCAGTTTTCCTCCCAAAGCTCTGCCCTCATCCTCATGTGCTTCACTGTTCAGTTTCAGTGCAGAGATGGACTGACCCAGGCAGAATTTTCCTGTCTTTCCTAATGTGTCTTTGCATAGCACATACCTAGTAGAGACGAGATCACTTATCTTATGATACCACGATTAACTGGTTACCTTGCTGTCTTCTTCTGGGGAGAAGCCTCATCTTATTCCTCCATTATATCCCCACTACTTACATTAGACCCAGCACATAGTATATGCCAATTAACTGAAAATGTATCACAGACCTTTTGATATACTCTCTTTCCACACTCTCCTTCACTGCTTTATTTTTCGTCATAGTACTTAGACCTCTAATACACGATATGTTTTAAATTTTAAAAGTTTTGCTTACTGCTTGGCTGTAAGATAAGCTTACAGTTAGTATCAATAGACAGAAACAATTTTACAAATGGTTGCACCAATTTACATTCCTACCAGCAATGTATGAAATTCCAGTGTGCCAACCCTTGGCACCAACAAGTCATTTTAATTTTAGCCATTCTGGTGGCCTGGGGCAGTGGGCTTTCACTGTGGTTTTAATGTGTACTTCCCAATTAGCATTTTTTCATATGCTAATTGGTCATTTGAATAACATCTATTAGGAAGGATCTGTTAAAGTCTTTTGCCCATTTTAAAAAATTGAGTTGTCTATCATTTTTGTATTGCTCTATAGGAATTCTTTACACGCTATATGTAAATTCTTTGTTATTTATATATATATGAATAAATTTTTGTCATTTTATATATAATAGTGTGTGTGTATACACAAAAAATTGACCCAGCAGATCCACTCCTGAGTTCAAATTAGTAATATGATCATTCATATACATGTACATGAATGCTCATAGCAACTTTATTCCAAATATCCCAAAACTGGAAACAATAAAATGTCCAGGAGAATGGATAAAAAAAATTGTTGTATATTGATAATATGGAATGCCATACAATATAAAGAATATATATATAAAATGACAAAGAATTCATATATATATGTGTGTGTATATATATGACAAAGACTACAGACAGAAAGTGGAATAATAGTTACCTTTGGAGTGTTACTACTTGGAAGGAAAACAAGGAAGCCTTCTGGGAGGCTGAAAATATTCTATCTCCATCTTGATATGGGTCGTGGTTATACAGGTATATAAATACATAAAAGTTAATTAAGCTGTGTTAATTAACCTTAGTTAATTAACCTTAAGCTGTGTGCTTAAGGTTTGTATACTTTACTATATATGGTATACCTCACCTAAAAACAGAGTTTTTAAGGAAAACTTTACAAAAATTATTTATTACCCATCTCCTCCAACATGTCTCATGAGGGCAAGGATTTTTTCTGTTTTGTTTACTATTATATGCCCAGTGTCTAGAACAATACCTGTCATACAGTAGGTGTTCAATATTGAATAAATTAACATGTTAATGAATGTGTGCCTGCTTAATTTCCATATTGAAATACCACTCTCTGTTAGGCACAAACCAGACTTTGCTGTTTTACCTACTTTGCTCTCAACATCTTGCCGGTTAATTAATGGGTGTTTACAAAGGATTAGCCTGTAGGAAGAGCCCACTTGAAAGTTTATGTGAGGAGGAAAACCACACAGCACCACTCTGTGAGGCAGCCGCGCAGCTATGCGCAGTTCCCAGGGCTTCAGGGAACATTTTCAGTGAACACGTCTAGACGGCAGTGAGGGGCTGAATCATGTACACAGTTACAGGAACCTTTGGCCTGTAATCAAAAGAGGGATTTCAATAAGGGTTTAGAAATTAATCTATAAAAAGAATGAGAGTAAAGAGGAGGAACAAAATACATATGAGAAGCTGACATAAGACAAAGGTGGCATTTTAATTTTGTTGGGGATTTAATGGTTAATTTGAAAAATAGTACTGGGATAATTGGCTATGCAGACAAAAACATTAGTTTTCTATTCAAGCTAATGTTTATCAAGTTAAATTCTGGATGGATTAACTATCCGAATACAAGAAAGAAAATATTACAGGTGTTAGGCTGGGCGTGGTGGCCCATGCCTGTAATCCCAGCACTTTGGGAGGCCGAGTGGGGAGGATCTTTCTTTTTCTTTCTTTCTTTTCTTTCTTTCTTTCTTTTCTTTCTTTCTTTCTTTTCTTTCTTTCTTTCTTTCTTTCTTTCTTTCTTTCTTTCTTTCTTTCTTTCTTTCTTTCTTTCTTTCTTTCTTTCTTTCTTTTCTTTCTTCCCTTTCTTCCCTTTCTTTCTTTCTTCCTGAGCCTAGGAGTTCGAAACAAGCCTGGGCAACACAGTGAGACTCTCTCTTAAAAAAAAAAAAGTAACCGGGCATGGTGGCATGTGCCTGTAGTCCTATTCCTAGCTTCTTGGGAGGCTGAGGCAGGAGGATCACTTGAGCCCAGGAGTTTGAGGCTGCACTGACCTATGGTGATGCCACTGCACTCCAGCCCGGGCAACAGAGCAAGACTCAGTAAAAAAAAAAAAAAACAAAAAAAACATAAAGAAAGAAAAAGTTTGGGAAGCTTGTCTGCTAACTTAGTGGCTCCATTCCTCTTAGCAACCTTCCCTCTCCACCCCCACACCTCTGATTTCTCCTCCCAGCCTCACATCATTGTTGTCCTCTGGCTAGGTTGCTAGCAAACCACCAAGAAAGGATCTGAGATGGTTTCAAATTGAAGTAAAAATAAATGGTAAAAGCTTTGTTTTATATTAAGAAATTAACCTTTAAGAGGGAGTACAATTGTATAAGCTAATAGAATGAAGCTCCAGGAAGAATTTCAGAGTTTACCTAGGTGAAAAAGAAGCTTTCTCCACAGGAAATTACACAATCCCGGCTACACCCTTCACTTGTGGATACATTCATCTCACAGCAGGCATTAAGGTATTAAAACCCCGCCTGGGTCATAATTTTAAATCACCAATTGAAACAAATCCATCTTGAGTTATGTTTTGTGTGGCTCTGTGGTGGCAACTGGGACTACTGCAAGAAGATGTAAAGCAAAGTCATGATTTCCAGGGGAGTGGTCTACATTGGGAGGCTGGAAGACTGGACGATGGCCAGGAGTATCCAACCGGTGGAGGAAGGCTAGGATGTGAAGAGATCAACTGGGTGTGGTGGCGCATGCCTGTAGTCCCAGCTACTTGCGAGGCTGAGGCAGGAAAATAGCTTGAACCCAGGAGTTCAAGGCTGCAGTGAGCTATGATCACACAATGCATGTGAATAGCCACTTACACTCCAGTCTGGCCAACATAGCAAGACCCCATCTCTAATTTAAACAATCTAAAAAAAAAAAAGGATTTGGAGAGATCAAGGAGGGATGAGGAAGAGGAGGTTTTTCCTCTTTGGGAAGAGCTAACTGCCGCAGCAGATGGGAGGGACGGGATAGAGGGTGGTAGTGTTGGCTGAAGGCAACTGTTGGAGAAGAGGCTGGAAAAGAAGGAGAGGTGGAGTGCAGGGACTTTGGCAAGAAAAGAAGCTTGGCCCTGATAAACTGGGCTCTGACTGTGTCTTTCTCTCGTATAGTCTCCACAAGGTGACCAGAATGACATTTGTGAATGCAAATTTAACCACGTCTCGTTCTTGCTTAAATTCTTCAGTGACTCCCAGTGCTGTCTGGATTGAACTGGAACTCTGCAGTGGAACCCAGCCTCCTGCATTTCTCTGCAGCCCCAGCCCTAGAAACATCCCTCCTCTCCATCGCGCCACACATGCGCACACACACGCACACCCCTCTGCTTCAGCCACGTTGACGGACCCTCAGAACGTGCCATGTTTCTCTTGGGCATTGCATATTCTCTTACCTCTGCTGGCTTCACCTTCCTCGCCCTCTGCCTCCCCTCTCCACTCTCACCTGGTTTAAGATTCCCATACACTTATTCTGGGCAGCCTTTCCTGACTCAGAGGTGAGGGTATGAGCTCCACCTGTGTGTTTTCCCGGATCAAGACTCTCCGTTGCCATTGCTTGATTCCTGTAAAGCCCTGGGGGCAGCTAACTGGGACACATCTCTATCAGTTGACCGTAATTATGTTTACTTTTTTGTCTTCCTTATTATAAATTCCTTGAGAACAAGAACTGTGTTACTGAGCCCTAAAACTATGCCTGGCACATGGTTGCTAAATATTTGTGGAATTAATGTTCGAGACAATGATAGTATCTTTTTGAAAAGAAATATGCATTGGAATTCTGAATAAAAAATTAATCTCTAAAACTCATAAAATATGGAAAAATACAAAGAAGGAAGTAAAAATTACTTGTAATCGTTCTACTCTGAGGTAAACCCTTTTCAGCTTATGAATAAATTTTTGAGAAAGGGAAGACTATTAATATGTAAAAAGTGGAGCGTAGGAAAAAAAATTTCTAACAGTGTGTCTTGCAAAGAGAATGAAATTTAAAAAACTAATTAGAAGGTTTGAGATTAAGTATGAGATGGTAAACTTCTGGACTAGATGGGACTAGAAAAAGAACTAAGAACACAAGCAGCACATGAAATAACAGAACTTGGAAATGGATTAAAGGTGGTGGTGGGAAGGGAATAGAGTGTCAGATGACTCTGAAAGTTAAAATGTTTGTTAAATAAATGGAAGATTTTGAGATTGGGTGAAGGGAAGTATTCTTCACTCATTTATTTCTTCGTCAAATATTTATTGGGCACCTAGTCTATACCAGGCACTAGTCTAGGTGTTGAGGTCCATTAGTGAAAAAAACAGCAAAAACCCTGGGACTTCAGTTCTGGTGGTGGGAATTGTGGGACCTTGAGAGAAACAGGCAGATTTAGAGTGGGAGATCAGTCAAGGAGAGTTACAAATTTGTTTGAAGAGTTTTTAAAAAGCACACATCTTCCTTTAATTCCCTGTACATTTGTGTGTAACGATAGGCGTGAAGCATGTTCTGGGCTCTCACACAGTAGCGAGCTGGGGTCTCTCTGCCCAGCAAAGCAAGAAGACAGTTGCCCCAGACAGAGGTGTAGAAACCCTGAATTATGCAATGGCTGGCGTTAGGCTGGTGCCAGATGTGGACACAGGCAGAATTCCTTCTTCACGAAAACTGGGAATTAGTTTCTTTCTGAAGATACACGCCCTAATAAAAGAATTCCACTAATAGTTAAAAGTTAGAGAAGCCACAGAAAATTTTAGAAATGACTAAAGAAAAACACTAAATAAATAAAATGACCTGGTCATGGTTACATGGCATATTCACTTTGTGGAAATTCACTGAGATCAACACTTATGATTTGTACACCTCTCTATATGCATATGATATATGAACAAAAATTTTACCTAAAAACATTGCAGTTTCTTCACTAGCTGGTTGACCACAGAAAGTTGTTAAGGCTTTCTGAGCTTCTTGTTCCCTAGTATCAACATCATTGGGTTGGTATGAGCTTAAAGAAATACAGTAATGTGTATAAAGTGTCTGGCCTTGTGCTTGCCATGCACAATGCTCTCATTCGTGTGTGGTTCTCATCTTCTCCAACATCCCTGTTCTATAGCTTCGCGAGCTTTTCTGGGTCTGAGTTCCCAACATAGTCAAAGGAAGATGCTACTGTTGCATTGCTTGATTCTTGAGTCAGATATGCCAAAGGCGGAAGAGCAGAGGAGACTGAGGGTATCTGTGCATCCAGGAGGAGCCAAAGCCAGCCAGGCTCTGGGGACTCTTGGGTAACAGGGGAAATGTGAAGGGATCCCTGTCATAAGTGAAAGCAGCCAAACACTGCCGCCGAGGTGCCAACGATAATAAGAGGACTTGCAGCTGAAATTACAGTGTTTGCTCACTGTGCAGACTTTCCCCACGGAAAAACAGAGGCGTAAGACAGCAATATGAAATATTCAAACAGTGGGTTTTCCCAGGGATGATTATAGCAGGGAATTTGGGTTTTCTTTTCGGTACCAGCCTTACAGGAATGTTTGGTTGACTCATTAAAATCCAATCAATGGCTATTTTCATGTGTGCCATCTTCTGACACAGGATTTGGGGAAATTGAGCTGGTCTGCTGTCAGCAGCATGCGGTGGCGTTAATGTGCTTTTCCTAAAATGATTTTCCCTGGGTTTTCCATTCTCGATAGTTTGGTGCCTAAGGTAACCTGGTCAATGCATGTCTAGTGAGAGAATCTGCTTGGTCATTAGCTCTGCAGCTTCCCCTCAGTTACGCCCGCTGTGTCTCTGTGTCTCAGAAAATGACCCTGGCCTTGGTCATTGCTGCTCTTGGTGCTTTTCTCACCCACACACAGCTCTGGCCTGGGGCTGCACTGGGTGGTGCTTACCTTGGGGATACCCTCCTCATCACAAGTCATTGGTTCAGTCCCTCCCGCCCCCCTGTTAATACCTCATCTCTTTGGGGTGGGGAGGTTGTGGTTGCTGTTAATACTGTGACATCTTAGACCCATGCAGGTTGTGTTTTCATTTTTACGGATTTCTTAAATGCAAAGAATGATCTCATCCACCTGTCACTTAAACAAGAGGACATTTGTTATTTAAAAATACTTGTTACTTAAACTCAAAAGCTACTTGCTCCAAAAGTGATACCATATGTGTGGTTAGGGGTAAGGCTCCAGCCTTGGTTCAGTAGAACATCTGACCTTGCCTGTCCCTGATGCCTTACGGTCTTAGGCTGGCCTCTGACCTTTAGGGGACAGCAAGAAAGGGGAACAGACACAATAGAGGTGGCCTATGGAGTCCGATTTCCTAAGCTCAACATCTCTAGCCCATTTCTTTAGAGTGACTACTGAAATAGGGCTGGCAGTTAAAAAGGCTTCTGGTGTCTTATCCATCAGTCTGAGCACATAGTTGCTCTTCTTACCCTATGGAGATGGGGATAAGGGAGCAAAGCCTGCTCTTGGCTGCAGTTTGGGACTGGCTTCTGCCATTGAGACACTGGCCAACAAGCAAGCATGCGAGGTGTAGGGGGCTGAGCATGATGGCTTATGCCTGTAATCTCAGCACTTTGGGAGGCTGAAGTGGGAGCATCACTTGAGTCCAGAAATTCAAGACCAGCCAGGGCAACATAATGAGACTCTGTTTCTACAAAAAAAAAAAAAAAAAAAAATTAGCTGGGCAGAATGGTGGGCACCTCTAGTCCCAGCTACTCAGGTGGGAAGACTGCTTGTGCCCAGAAGTTGGAGGCTGCAGTCAGCTATGATGGCACCACTGCACTCCAGTCTGGGTGACAGAGAGAGACCTTGTCTCCAGAAAATGAAAACATACAAAAAAACAAAAAAACACACACAAAAAAAGACAAAGCAAAAACAGGTGTAACAAATAAAAAAAAAAAAGAGGCATGGGGATTTAGATTGCATACCTCATTCAGGAATCATTACAACCATATCTCTATAAGAATGAGAACCAAGACAACATTAACAGTGCAAATGGCAAGCCTATGAGAGTTAAGTGATACATGAATGGATAAGCACTCAATAATCATGTCGCATGGAGATGGAGGACAGCCATCACCTCCACAGTAAAGCCCAAACCCACACGAGT
Source organism: Lepilemur ruficaudatus (assembly GCA_963574885.1). Lineage (NCBI taxonomy): Eukaryota > Metazoa > Chordata > Mammalia > Primates > Lepilemuridae > Lepilemur > Lepilemur ruficaudatus. Next base: position 12,115 of record CAUYRT010083309.1, read on the forward strand.
CAGGACTTAAAGAAGCAGTGTGCCCAGTGGTGTGTGGGGTGCCTTGTACTTCTACAGAGAAGGGTGTGAACAACGTGTTATGGTCTGGATTCACCTCAGCTGCCTGCCGTTACCACGCTGAGTCCACAATCTGTTACAGGTCCTCTTCAGGAGGAAGAGATGTGGAGATTTGGGGATAATTGCAACTATGAGAGAATCTTCTTTCTTGCACAAAATTTTTCTCAAATTCAGGAATTTGTCATCTAGGTTCAAGGCTGCTAAAATTATATGCAATTCTTAAAAATGTCAGTATATTTTGTGGGATAGGTTTTATCACTTCTATGAGATTTTCAAAGGGATCCATAACCTCCAAAAGATTCTAAACCATGACTCTCATTCAAGTCCCCTGACAGTGGTACAAAGAAGAAACAAAAAAACTACTTGAACACATCTGCAAAGGTGAGGGAAGTCTACCGTAGTGTAGACTTAAGATTTCCCTTCTGCAAACAGAGTGTATGTCCATCAATAAAGAAAGCCTTAAGAATTATGGCACATTCAACCTATGAAATACAATGAAGACATTTTATTAGGATGAACAAACAATTAATAGTTCTATACCAGGTGATTTGTTTTTTCATGATGTGATCATTGAGAAAAGCAAAAATCAGAGAAATGTATGCAATATATTAATAATTCCATTTTCACAGAACAAATCGTGCCAAACCTCCTTCTCCCTTATATATGTGTATACATGTATGCATGCATGTGTGTGTATATGCAATATGAACAAAGAGGAAAAATCTAGAAGACCATGTATAAGATTGTTAATGAAGAGGAACCAGAGAGCAGGAAGAGAGAGGTGAGTTATTCTGTGAAGGAAGAGAAAGAGAAAGGGGATGTATGCAAAACAAATGAACAAACAAACAAACAATAACAAAAGGACCCACTCTATTGAAAAAGGAAGGTGTCTAGAATAAGAATTGCATGCATGATATGAACTCATTCATAAAAAATTAGATATAATTTTGCAAATGTACTTAAAGAGAGGCACAGAAGAATGGTGACTATAATGGTGGCTATCTCATGAATGAAACATCAATGGATATTTTATTCTATTTCTCATATTTTCTGAAGTTGATTCTTTACTCTTTTTCTTCTTTTGCTATAGTTCAAATATTTTATGGCTGGCATGTATTATTTATGTAACCAGAGAAAAATGTTTAAAATTCCGTGGTGATAAAAGAAAAAAAAAAACTCTTATTTTTATTTCGGGTGGCATTTCTCATTCTCTGTGCATAATTCTAGTAGCCATTAGATTAATTATCCTCCGAAACGAGATAGAGAAAGCACATTAATAATAGTTTCTGTGTCATGCACCCAAGTTGGGCCGATTCGACAAGATGTGGCACTGGGTAGGTGCCGATGTGAGTGGCACCAAGGGAGCAGCCTAGCAAGTGAGCGGAAAGAGAGCCACTCAATCCAGTTCCGTGGGTTTAGGCTCTGGGAAAGAAGTCATGATATGGATATTCTGTTCAGGGTCACAGACGCTGAGGCGCAAAAGACAGATCCTGCCAGCTGCTGAATAAGCTTGCAGTGAAAGGGTGGGCCACAAGGTAAGGGTGCATGGGAGGTACCTTCCCAGAACGGGGCTGGGACAGGCTGCACTTGCGTTTATGGAAAACAGGATCAGCGTCTTTCCAGAAGCAGACACGAACGTGACTAAAGACATGAAGATTTCCTCGAATTGTGCCCCAAACACAGTTCTTTAGACATATTTGCCACTCACTGTGAGATATTTTGAATTTATAAAATGAATTCTAAGCATGATTCACTCTTCTTAGCAGGCTTATTAATCATCTGGTGAACTTGGTATTAGAAAGGAGGAAGTTCCTTGCTCCCTCCACAGACTGGGTCTTCTCGGAGCTGAGTTGGGTTGGAAAATCCCAAAAGATTTGTTGTTCTTAATGAAAGTAAGATGTGAAACTTGAGCTCAAGAAATGCTTTGATGCTAAGAAAGGGCCTCTCTTTTTTATCCCTATTTGTCTGAGATAAGTTAAGTAATCATTCTTGGCAGAGAGAATTCCACTTTGATTTGATAAAACAATGCTCAAGTGGCTTCATTCTCTTCTTCTGTGTATATGTGTGTGTGTGTGTGTGTGTATGTGTGTGTGTTTGTGTGTGTGCACGTGCTTTCTTTTTCTTTCCTCCTTCCCTTCCCTGTATCACTCTCTTCCTCTTCCTCTGTATGGCCTGTGCGATTCTCCTGCAGAACCCACACGGTTTACTTTTGGTCAGGACACTGACAAAGGCAGGAGACCTGGGATAACAGGAGAACTTGCAGTGCAGGGGCCCTCACTCAAAATCCATGTCCCTTACAAACTAGCTGTGGCGCCCCTGAGACTTCCAGTAGAGCATCCATGGCTCACCACACTTTTTTAGTAGAGGTCTTACATCAGTATCTTGAAATTCTTTATGTCTCTTTTGAATTCTCCAGGGCAATGAAAATGCCCATGATATAGGTAGCTCTTTAAGGAGCCATCAAACAATACCTTAAGGAAGGATTTGTTGAAAGGCAGCTGAGAGCAAGAGAGGCATCTGAGAGCCCTGATTTATTTGGAGAGGAATGGCTCAGGAATTGGGCTGGGGGTATTTAAACATTTCATAATTTTGCCTTAGATCACCCCTGGCTTGAGTATGTGCATGGAAGGGGAACCACCTGCTGCAAAAATGGGAGCACTTGCTTGTACTAGGTCCAGCGATGTCACCTCCATGTTTTTATTTCAATTCACTTAAAGTCAAATACCTATTTATTAACTGGCTAGTGATATTATTCCTCTGTGGTCTTTGAAAGCTAAAAAGGGTACACAATTTATGAAACTTATATACTTTCTTGAAAAAATGAGACAAAACATCTAGAAAACTATACTTAAAATATGTTAACGCTAATAATAATAATGGTATTAATGATCACACAGCGTACCCACTATGTGGAAGTACCATGTTAAGTATCTCTCCTGTATGTGTAGCAGGTATGAATCTCAGTCCACTTTCTTCCCTAAAAGTTAACTTCAATTCTGAGCCCCCATCATTTTGGGCTGATGGGAAATTCAGCCTCAGTCATCTGGAGTTCCATCTCCTCCTCCTCGATCCACCCCGGCCGCCTCTCCGCTCAGTCCTGCTGACTGCTGCTTGCGTGGCCTGCTCGCTTCCGAGTCTCACTTCCCTGCTGCACCCTGTGGTCACTCCTGTGGTCCCACCACATCCTTCCAGCGCTGCCGCCGAGTGGGGCCCAGTTCTTCATGGCACCCAGAACCCACGGACTCTCCCACCACTCCCAGTACTGGCTCAGCTTAGGAGAAGTCATTCTCTTTTTAAACTATATCCATTTTAGTGGATTTGGGTTCTTAAGTCAGAATGTGAACAATGCGCTCAGGGCCACAAATGCTGACACAAGAAACGGCTGATCCCAAGTGTTTCTCTGAGACTGGGACTCTGGGAGAATGATTCCCTTCTTATGTAGGAAGAAAAGGAGGCCCCTTGCCTTGTTTCTGCCATCTACCTCCAAACTTTGCCTGTTTCAAGTTCTCCTATCTGACCTCTAGAACCCTCTGGTGTTTCGTTTCAAAATGAAGACAATAACCTTTGCCTGTGGTGGCCTGTAGTCCCAGCTACTTGGGAAGCTGCACCCAGAGGATCACTTGAGCCAAGGAGTTCTAAGCCAGCCTGGGCAACATAGCAAGACCCCATCTCTACAAAATAAAAAAAAATAGCCTTTGCCTCCTTATGCTTTTGTGATGATTAAATGGGACAATGTATTATCAATACCAGTACATACCACAGCTGCTCGCTAATACCCATCACCTTCCCCTTAGCCTGAAAGGAGAGCATCATGTGTTTAAATCTGCAACCAGATGTGGCTCTAGCTCTCCACCACTGTATTCCTGGTGCCTAAAACAACCTCAAGGTTAGTAGGTGCTCAGTAAACATGTACGAAGGACTCTAGTTGGACAGTAAGAACTAAGTTCATCAGGAATGAACTTCCATTGGGGGAGCAGTGATTACATGGAGGGTGTGTTCCTAAGCCTCACTGAAAACAAGAACTGCTCTTAGCAGGAAGGAATCTGGTTCTTGGGAGATTGGCAGGAAGTATGTTGAAAGCATATATGTAAGATATAAGAGCAAAGGTGCCAAAGATGCAAAGAAGTGAAAGAATGTCCTCACTAGAAATAAAAATAGAATACTACACCCAAATTTTAATTCTCTCTGAGACTTGACTCACCGAGTACCCCAAGTATGAGGAGATTGAGGCCACTTGGGTAGACATAGGACATTGCAGTGATTGTAAATGGAGGTCCTGGGGTCAAGCTGACTTGCTTTAGAGTCTCAGCTCCGACATTTTACGACCTTAGGCAATCACTTTAATCTCTAAGACTTAATTTCGTCATTTGTAAAATTGGAGTAATAATGGTAGCTACTTCAAAAGAGTTGTTATAAGGAGTACATTAAATAATAGGACACTTAAGAGTCCAATGACTGCTGTCTTCCTTTTATCCAAGATCTTCCTCTTATGCAAGATGTCTGAGAGAGCTCGGGAGAAGGGAGGGAGATGAGAAGGGCCATCCACTACCTACCCAGACCTCTCTCCTGTGGTAGAAGGAGCTACAAAAAGATTGTGAGCCTGGGCGTGGTGGCTCATGCCTGTAATCCTACCAGTCTGGGAGCCTGAGGTGGGAAGATCACTTGAGGTCAGGAGTTTGAGACCAGCCTAAGCAAGAGTGAGACCTCCGTCTCTACTAAAAATAGAAAAAAATAGCCAGGTGACTTAACATAGAAAAAAATTAGCCAGGGATGTTGGTGCATGCATGTAGTCCCAGCTACTCAGGAGGCTGAGGCAAGAGGATCACTTGAACCCAGGAGTTTGAGGTTTCTGTGAGCTTGGCTGACACCAAGGCATTTTACCCAGGGCAACAAAGTGAGACTCTGTCTCACACACACAAAAAGGAAAAGATTCTGACCCAGGCCCAGACTGGAAGCTGAGGGTCCCAGTGGGAGACATGGCTTCCAGGGGACACACTGAGGAAAGCAAGAAGCAAAGAGTCCCCAGCAATGCTCTCTGTGAACAAGAGCACATTTATGAAAGTGCAGAAAGTAGCCGATGTTAGGGTTCCTCGAGAGAGGGACAACTTATGCTGATAAGAGTTTCCTTATTAGAAGGTAGATTTGATAGCACCAAGCTTCCAAAAGCATCTAAGGGTCTATTACACTTTTGCCTTCTTTAGCCAGACACCGGGACACTCCAGGTTATATCCCTGGTACAATAATCTGCAGCCATTTTTGTGTCATTCTCAGGAATCAAGAGGCAAATCAAAGAACGGTTATCCTAAGAACCAGGAGGCAGAAATGATCCCAAGATATACAAAGAAATCCCTATTACACACCAATTGTCTGTTCATGGAGGAAGAAAGCTTCAGCTAGTTAACTTTCTCCTTTTATGGTTGAAGACATGGAAGTCTGGAAAAGGGAAGTGAATTGCTTAAAGAGTCATCTGGGAGGTCTTCTGACTCTGTCCTGACTTGTTGCTACAATGCAATTCATTTTGATTATTCTTCAAATTTCTCTCTCTCTGTGTGCATTTTTGGGGTCTCACTATGTTTTCCAGGCTAGACTCCAACTCCTGGGCTCAAGCATTCCTCCCACCTCAGCCTCCCAAGTAGCAAGGACTGTAGGCATGTGCCACCGTGCCTGGCCCTATGAATGTCTTATTACTGCAAACACTGCAAAAATAATATCATGATACCCTCAAGCTTTCAGTTAACATCATGCTATCCCCTTTGTTCTTGTGGGTGCCAGGAGTAACCAGACAGTCCTGGGAGTATTGTGGGTGGATCTAGATTCCCCGGGAAGACGGCAGTACTAGCCTGCTCTGTGGAGGGTGAACTTCTGTGCACCTCGTCCCCTGCCTTGGTCCGGGGAGCGCCTGCTGTCAAGGTGCCTTCTGCTACTACGGCTTCCTAGGAATTGGCCTGGAGCACCTCTGGGGAGCACAGTGTTTGGAGCCATCCTAGCCAGTTGTGTGGACTCAGACAAGTTAACTTTTCCATGCCTTATTTTCTTCATATGTAAAATAGTGATAATATTAAGGTTTTGTAAATAATAGATAACAGAATCTGTTAAAAGCACCTAGCTGTGTGCCTTCGTGTGACAGATCCCCAGTAATGTCAATTCCTTGCCTTCTCCCTTTACCTCTGCATGCACATATGTTGGCCATGCCTTGGTTGGGTTAGACCAGCTAACTTTTTCCACATCAAAACAGGTTAACCTAAATAACAGGCAAAATATAATTGTTTAAAACTTTTTGAAGAAAACAGATTTGGGGAATGTGTAGAGAACATAGTTCCTCTGTGTTCTTACTCTGTTTTCAACCACAAGTGCATCCACACCCAGCAAGGAAACACAAATACCCTGGACGCAGCTGATGCTGATGATGGAGGTGGCTCATAGAGTCCCTCTCACCTTCTGCTGGAATAAACTGGCACTTGACCCTACGTGGATGTGATCGTCACCTCACCTTTGTAAGGCAGAGAATGTCAGAGTAACTGGTTACAAATCTACTGCCTTCCAACGAGTGCTTAGCCCAAAATTGTGTCAGAGAGGTCCTTAATCCCAAGACATTTTTCCCAAGGAGGAAGCTGCAGAAGGCCGGTGAAAAACCTGGAAGGTGTAGGGTTTGTGAGTAAGGGCTGTCACACTGGGTGCAGCCCAGAGACAGGAGGCCAAGGGAGGAAGTAGGGAAGGTAAAGGTGGTATGGTTCCTTTTTCTTGTTTCTTTTCTCCTCCAGCAAATGGTTTCCTTTCAAACTATAAGCTAAGACATAAAATCCAGCAGGAGACAGTGACGGGCTACCAGCGTGTGCCTCATCAGGTAGAGACCATGTGATGACATGTCCACGTGTGCTGTCAGTGAACAGTTTATTTTCCGGGTCTTGCTCTCTGACAACAAGGTAAATACCTGAGGGTAGAGATAATGACTCAGGTATCTCTGAACCGACTTTGCCTTTGCAGCTTGGTTTGATGGAAAGAGGAAGGCTTTGGAAACAGACTTGGCCTCAAACCTCAGCTATGCTACCTACTAGCTGTGTGGCCTTGGGCAAGGTATTTAAGTTCAGTTTCCTCATCCATAAATGACTACTGTGAGGATTAAATAAGACGATGCATGAAACTGCTGGCAGCTGCTCAAGCCTTTCCATACATGTTGGCTCTTTTTCCTTTGTAATACCTAGAACAGGGGCTCTCAATATTTCTCTTATTATTACTGCTCCCCGTAAGGAGGCATTTTAGACATTTTAGATAGTCCCCCCATAAAATATCAGAGATACACCATACATCTGTTTATGTGCTGTATGAATATCTGTCCTTTATACTTAAAAAATATTTTTTTGCCCCTGATGATCAATTTTCATCCATTGGGGGTGACATAACCCCCACTGAGAATGCACGTCATGAAGTAGCCCGTATTCTACACTAGTTATCAGTAGATGATCTATGACACAAGTTCTACCCGGTCCGATGTGGCATCTCACCAGGGGATTGATAAAAGTTTTCTGGAAAACATATGTAATGCCAAGAGATCCGGATTTCAGAGACAAAAGGCAAGTCTGTTGAATTTTGTATCATTAAAAAAACCACATTCTCACAAAGGAATGAGCAACTGTATTTATAGGTTAGATAGACTCGGAGGGAAAAAAAATCAATGCCTAGAGAGAGGAGAACACACCAGAAAGAATCTGCACAGTTCTCAAGAGTGAGGCAAGACGATTTTTAAACTAGTAAATTGTTTTTTCTTATATTTTTCTCCTTTCCTTCAAGCCCCAATCAAGCAACCAGCTGACTCAGTTTCCCAGGCCAGGGAGGTGGGTCAGAGCATAGCACTCACCTTTGCCCCTCACCCCATCCACCAGCCTGATCGTATAGAATCGGGAGGCAGCGAACGCGTGGGGTGATTGGAAGGGGTGTGTGGGGGGGGAACCCCTCCTCACACAGCAGCACCGCTGCTTGCAATTCTGCCTTTGGAATTGTATTCCTTGACTCTTAAATGTTTTCTATCTTCAGACATTCTCTGTTGACTGAGAGGCAGAGTGGCAATTGGACAATTAGATCAAGGGGGAAGGAAGCTGAGTTGACAGGGAGACAGAGAGATTCCGAAGGCAAACTTTTCCCATCTTTCAAAGTCGAGAAGTGCTAACCCTCATGCTGCCAACTCTAGACAACTTGGGAGGTAGGGAAAGTTTGCCTCTGGAATCTCTGTATCCAGGTACGGAGCTGTCAGAATGTGTTGTGCAGGATGCAAGCCTGTACCACACACAGGACACACATCGAAGCATCACAGTGTCACGCACTTTTCCTTGCTAAATATGAAATCTCTACATCACAGTTCTTTGGGGAACTCAGCTGGGCTTAGAGAACATTCATCGATTCTAGCAAAAGGATTTTATTTATCTAATCTTTTTTATTTACTTAAAAAAACTGATTTCATCTATAATGAACACAAGGGAAGTATTATAATGAAAACTGAGAATACTAAGCTTCCTAAAAATATATTTAAAGACCTCTTTCTATATTAAGCCATTGGTATGTCTTTTACAAGGGCTTATTTTGTGGGGTAGGTGGAACTTGGGGCTTGTTTATCATTTTGAAGAAATATGCTCTGAATTGCCTAAATGAGTGATGGGTTAGATGCTAATTGACCCACTGTTGGTTGAATAAGGTCTTGCTTTTGTTTGTGTGGTTTTGAGATAAATAAAAGGATGATATCAACCGTGAGTCACTCATAGGATTTCATACTACAGAGCCTGGCCTAAGGGCTATATAAAGAGGGACATTTAAGGAACTTGTGCTGACAAGGAACAGACTAAGTTGAGTTAAACCGTCAGGGAACGTCTATAATGAAGTTTCTTCTGTTGATTTTGGTCTTGCAGGTCACTGCTTCTGCAGCTTTTCCCCTGATGAGCAACACAAGCCTGGAAGAAGATGATTTGGTATTTGCTGAAGTAAGTATAGCCACTATAGTATTTACCTAGCCTGATTTTTGTCTTTAAGACTCATTGCATTGGCCAGTTAGGTTTTTCTTTTGAAAAAGTACTTGTTGAAAACTGGTCTTGGAGGCTGTTTGCTTCCAGCATTAAATCTGTCTTTGCCAAAGAGGAATGTCAAAAAGAGGTATTGGTTTTGAAGAAGTGTTATAAAATGGCGAGTGAATTTGTTTCTTCTACTAAAAAGCTTTGGCCAAGGCATTTCAGTTCACTATAATTGGAGTTCACTTCTGCTATGGCATTTTACATGAAACATTTAATTCCTGTTAATAATCCGAGATTCAAACAATGGCTTGACCAGTTTAACCATTTCAGGCTGCCACGATAATTTAAGCATACTCCCTTTCCCCTCACTTGCCCCACATATTTCTTTACAGTATTTGTTTAAAAAGCAGGATTTTTTTTTTCAATCCTGAATTTCTTTTAGCTAATTAAAAAAGTTTGATCTCCTTATTTTCTAAGATTATTTTAACATTGAATTTATCATAGTTACCCATTGTGCTTAGTTTGGGGTTTTTAAGCAAGAAATTTTTATCCCAAACTTTTAAAAACATTTATTTATTTGTTTATTTTATTTTTTTAGAGACAGGGTCTCACTCTGTTGCCCAGGCTAGAATGCACTGTTGTGATCAACGTTCACTGCAGTCTCAAACCCCTGGGCTCAAGCAATTCTCCCACCTCAGCCTCCGAAAGCACTGGGATTGCAGGTGTAAGCCACCATGCCAGGCCTGAAATAGCTTTTAGAGAGTAGAAACAAGTTTGAAGAAGTAGAAACATAAAGGCATTTACACTGATCTTCCAGGAAATCTTTTTGCTAATTATCTGTGACATGTCTTTGATAGCACAAATTAAGATTTTTTTCCTCGTTATAATTAATTGTCCAGACAACAATAATTTAACCTGCGATTAAGATGTCCAAAGTTCCTGGTTCAAAAGCATTAATGTGCGGTTGAGTCATACACGGGGAGCTCCCAGGAGAAACTTTTCCATGTATAGGCATGCATTACTGAATGTATTTTTTTCCAGATGTACTTAGAAAAATTTTATGGCCTTGAGATGGAGACAATGCCAAAAATGAAACCCAACAGAAACTTCATGGTGGAAAAAATCCGGGAAATGCAGCAGTTCTTGGGGCTCCAAATGACCGGGCAACTGGACACATCTACTCTGGAGATGATGCACACACCGCGATGTGGAGTGCCGGACGTTCATCACTTCAGCACCATGCCAGGGAGGCTCGTGTGGAAGAAGCGTTACATCACCTACAGGTAATGGAGGTGTAGGTTGCCATGTAGTTTTCCACTTTCCCATAGGTCTGACTTCTAACCGGAGTCATTTAGAGACACCCCTAAACCTGGAAGTAGCCAAGTAGCCTCTCTCAATTGTTAATGCTATCTCTGTGTTAAAATTCATTATCTCTGGAAGAGAGGATTGCTCACTCAAGGAAGAGCTGTTTGGCTTGCCAGTCCAGAGCAGAGTAGAAAAGGTGTGACTAAAAGGAGAGTGAAGCTGACCCTACTATAAATAAGAGACAGGAGAATGTTTATAGAGTAGTCATGATGGATAAACGCAGAAGTCTGGGAGCAGGAGCCAAAGGCATAAGCTTCTGTGAAAGTAAATCCTTCACAGGGGTGACCTGTAAGTCATAAGTAGAAGAAATTAAGCAAGATTTTGGTTAAAGAGAAAGCTGTCCAAGGAAAATTGCTTCTATACTTAATGAAGTGAGTTTTTCTTATCTGAACGTGATTTATGAAATGATATCTCTTACAATGGTGCTAGCAAAAAATGAATATTGTGCTAAGACAAAATTAACCCATGGTTTCATATGTTTTTCTCTCTCTTTGCTGATAAAGAATCAATAATTACACTCCTGACATGAGGCGTGAGGATGTTGACTATGCCATCCAGAAAGCTTTCCAAGTATGGAGTAATGTGACCCCCCTGAAATTCAGAAAGATTAACACAGGCGAGGCTGACATTATGATACTTTTTGCATATGGAGGTAGGAACTTGGACTTCATCTGCATCATTTGGCATGATCTATAGGATGTATAGAAGAACTAATTACCTTTCGTGTTTTAAAAGCTCATGGAGACTATAGTTCTTTTGACGGCAGAGGTGGAGTCCTAGCCCACGCCTTTGGACCTGGAGCTGGTATTGGAGGAGACACACATTTTGATGAGGGCGAAATCTGGACTAAAAATTCCAGAGGTAGGCCAAAAACACCAAGCAAACAAAAAACTAAAACAACAAAAATCCTAACAAATTCTAGATTATATCCTGACTTTGAAAGACTGTATCTGAAAAATGATCACATGACAGAAAAACTTGTTCTGATCATAATTTTGCCTCTAAATCAAATTAATACTTTGCATGGGTCTCAATTTCACCTACTATAAATTGAGGGTTTTGGACTAGATTATCTCAAAGATCAGCTCTAAGAATCTTCGAGGATTCTATGAAGCTATGAACTGATTCATTGACATGAATTTAGGGGAACCTTGAGAACGATAGTCTGAAAAGGTAAAAGCTGTTAATTAGGTGATAATTTTTTTGACAGTGAAATCCATAAACTCAATAGTAAACACAGTTACTAATTCTATGTGTGCCAAAAACTGTAGGATAAGACTGTAATCTCTACGTTTCATAATATGCTGACAATTTCTTAGATTCATAGTGACACAGAATGATAAGACTATGGAGAATCTAGAGATCTGGATAGAGAAACACAAGATTATATGGTCATGTCGTCTTTCAGAATGTGCAACTGATCATTTAATACCTTGGGTGCCTTTGCAGAGGGACTGTAACTCACCATCCCCCTAGGACAGTTGGGATGAGGTTAACTAAGCTCTCCTGTTATTTAGGGGAATAGCATGGTAAAAATTCCAACCGTCATGTCAGAAGCCTTCCTAATCTTTCTATTAGAAATTCTATATTGTATGACTCCCTCATGTGGAAAGTAAGTGGAGAGAAAGTCATCAAGGATATTCTCTGCTCAGCATCCCCCCTCTCTCTGGCTGATACTGCGTGCATTCGATAGCAATATTTTTATAGGTACTATGTCCACCAGAAGGGCTACTTGCTTTAGTCTGACACATAGCCTAAGGCTTATAAAATTTTTGATGAGAAGAGGATTTTTGTATTGTCAAAAGACAGATTATTAGGTACTTGTTGAACTGCAAATCCTCAGCCAGACATGTTAAATGTGTCTAAATTTTATCCGAGCTTATTTGGGGATTGCAATCTCTTCACCTGAAATGAGAGACTTGTGCTGCTTAGCCTCAAAGAATGTTTTGAAATTCTAATGGATCTTAGAAAAGTAATTAGGATCAAGACATTAGTGGCTAGTTTGTAGAAAAGCTGGGTAGGAACATGCATGTCCTAGCCCAGTGTATGCTTTCCATCTGTCCATGTTGCCTTATTTTTTAATTGGCTTAATTCTATGCTTTCAAAAAGTTATTTAGGAAAATTCTAACTTAGAATGCTAATTCTCAGTTTGATTTTTTGACCCAGTAAATTAAATGAACAAAGGTCAATGTTTGCTGAGTTTCTGTTATGATTTTGGGTGATGGGTGCTTGAATACAAAGTGAAAAGGACACAATATTACCCTTGAGTGCACTATCTAGTGGGAGACAACACAAACAGAAATCCATTACTTTGGGATGAGGATCAATGGTGGTGGTTTGTAGGAGTCTTAGGGGAATTCGGAATAAGATAAATTTAGGTTTAGACCAAATTGTAAAAGCTTTGTTTACTCTTCCCAGTCTTATGCAGAATATAGAGAGTGACTGAGCTCTTGCTTCTTTCTTCTATTAATATTTAAGAGAGGAAGTGAAAGTATCTCTGAGTTAGTTGCAGGACTGAACTTGGGTACTAGAGAGTACTTTCAGGCCAGGCTCTGTAACTAAGTGGTGTATAACTCTGGGCAAGTTAGTTCTTCTGAGCTACAGTTTTGTCTTAGAAAAAAAATGAAGGCATCGGACAAGAATACAAAAACAAATTCAGGAGTTTATAAATCTGTGAATTGGGAAATTTGGGAGAAGAGATATACCCCTCTCCCCTCTCTTACTTACAAAGGTGCATTCTCTAGGACATACAGAAAAAATGAACAAGCATGACTATAATTTGGTAGTCTAAACATGTCTAAATTATAAGTGTACACTCTAACTTTATTTAGAATCACATGTAGTAAAAACATGAGCTTTAGAGATAAGAAATTTGGATTTGAATCATGGCTCAGACTCTTCATTTGGTCAATTAATCTTACTGATGCTATTTCCTCATCTGTAAATGAAGAGCATGGTGGCTTTCTTTCAGTTGTGTAAGAATTAGACATAACATGTTACATTTCTCAGTGACTCATAGTATCTGAAACTTAATGATAGCCTTATATTTGTGTTTAGAAAAGGAAGGTTATTTAAGACTTTTCTGTATCTATTCAAGCCTGATCAAGAGTAAAAACATAATGGAGTCATGGGAGTCGAGAATGATTTGGAAGCAATGAAAACTGTTGAACACAGCCGTGAATTATTATAGGAATTTTCACAACAGAATATATTTCATTTGTCTATTAATGCAATGGTCCTTAACCGAGGCAATTTTGCCCCCAAGGGGACATTTAACAATGTCTGGAAACATTTTTTGATTGTCAAAACTAAAGGGGGATTTGCTACTTGCATTTTGTGGTAAATCTGGAGATTCCTAAACATCTATAATGCACAGGACAGCCCTGGCAACTAAGAATCCTCTGGCCTGTGACATCAATAGTGCTGAGGTTGAGAAATCCTGTTCAGGAGAGTGGGAAAATAAGTAAAGTGTGTCCAAATGTTTCTTTTTCACTGTGTCAGATGTTGTGTTATTATCCACATGATGACAATGGATTCACGTTTTACCCCTTTTGGTTGGTTTCATCTTAGGCACAAACTTGTTCCTTGTTGCTGTTCACGAGCTTGGCCATGCCTTGGGTCTTGGCCATTCCAATGATCCAAAAGCCGTAATGTTCCCCACCTATCGTTATCTTGACCTCAACACATTTCGCCTCTCTGCTGACGACATACGTGGCATTCAGCTCCTCTATGGTAAGTTGAATTTCTTTATCATTTTGCCATATGAAGATACTCCTTTGAGTAGTCTAATGATATCTACATTTGGATAAAATTTTAATGCATATCTTTTCTTTTGAGCTTCATAAGAACCCTGTAAAGTATGTAGCAGAGATATTGCCTTCATTTTACAGATGAGGACAAGAGATCTAGTACGTTAATGTCCGAGCCAGAGGCAGAACCTGAGTCCTCAAGTCTGGTGTTCTTGTTATCCAAGATACCATTGGCCTCTTGAAGAAGGCCCACAGAAAAAATAATCTAACTGAAAAAGGAAAATAAAAGTGACCAGATTTTTCTCCTCCTTGATATTGCAACCATATGACAAAAAAAAAAAAAAAAAAACTTACTGTATGCTTCCTGTGAATGTAATAGACAACTTAAATTGATTTTGATGCAGTTTTCATTAAGAAAATTGAATGTTTTAACAGTAATGGTTCTTACGAACTAAAATGCAGATTTTTTTTTCTAATGCTTCTTGAAATGTATTTTCAGGAGGCCCAGAAGAACCCCAACCGGTGCCAAATCCTGAAGATCCTAAATCAGCTATCTGTGACCCCAATTTGAGTTTTGATGCTGTCACTACAGTGGGGGATAAAATCTTTTTCTTTAAAGACAGGTAGGATCATTTTCAAATCTAACCAATATTGAAGCTCCATCCTTAGATTTTTTTTGGTCAGAGAATAGTTTTCCAATGATGGAAAACGAAGTAGATAGAACTTGTAAGTAGGGACTTGGACTTGATTCTGTAGGCAATGGAGAGATCTTGAAAATTTTGAAGCAAGAGATTGGTATGATTAAATTTGTGTTTTAACTAGAAAACTGGTGCATAAAGATGAGTTTTCAGTAGGACTCTAGA